>JAODTR010015909.1:9214-26361 GCA_025399935.1 Amblyopsis rosae
CATCTAGTAAATCTACTACTTTCTTTCTCCACAGCTGGACCAGGATTTGAATGATACCTTGGTTAATTTGGAGTCAACAGGCACCAGCAAGTTAGTGAC
Organism: Amblyopsis rosae; assembly: GCA_025399935.1. Taxonomy (NCBI): domain Eukaryota; kingdom Metazoa; phylum Chordata; class Actinopteri; order Percopsiformes; family Amblyopsidae; genus Amblyopsis; species Amblyopsis rosae. The sequence goes on from JAODTR010015909.1 coordinate 9,314, forward strand.
TTACTTCAATATATATATATATATGGTTAAGATACTGTATATATTTGCATTTCTACTATCTATGTTTGTATAAATTGTACTTTTACACAAAGTAACTGTTTTTCTATAATACTATTATATAGGCAATTTTTAATTTACCAAAATATAATGTCAACAAATGTAACATCATATCCTCAACAAATTTGTATTCTGGTAAAGTTAAGTAAATCATTTGCTAAATTAATATTATTTTTATTGTATAGACATTGTTTAGGCTACTCCTATACTGGAAGACTATTTTAAGATACAATACACAACACAGGACACAAACACAAAATAATCGACTAAGTTACTTAACCAGCATGAATTAACGTGACCCCACCCCATCTTACAGAAAGACAGGTAACCGCGCTGCCTCGTCAGGAGCGAACAGGAGGTAAACAGCAACGACAGTGGTAACCATGGTGAAAATACACGTATCTGTCTGTCCGACTGACCTGTCTGTCTGGTCGCCCATTTGTCAGTCAGCACGTGTGCCTAAGAGGGCCTGGGATGGGCCAATGTTTGGTTTTTGTTCTTGTTATGGGCTACACACACTGTGCACACTAGGCTAATGTCTCCACAGGCTAGTGTCTATGGCTGTGGGCCTACTACAGTATTGTTCTAGCTGCGTCAGACAATTAACGTTATCGTTTGCTACAGCGAGCAGGAGAGAACAGGAGAGGCGCATAATGGGATGTGCCCAGGTATGACATGTTCTTGTATCAACATCGCTCACGGTTTCCTGAACAACATTCTGATACCATTATCAATCGCTTCTCCATTATGTTTAATTTGGCTTCCAGAAGGGAAAATATACCTGTACTGTGCTTTAGGTTAGTAGTTATGTTTAATCTAAGTTAGAGAAGGTTAACTTTAGCTGTGGTAAGGGTCTGTGAGATGTATTGGAGGGATAATTGCTAACTATAATATGAATGTTATTCCCGGAACATCAATAGCGATGTTGATCCAGGCTCATATCTGACTCCTCTAAATCCTGATGTGCGAGGAGCGTGCTTGCATGAGACGGATAGAAGAGCTACATTTGATAGATGGAAATAAGAGCTAAATTTACTGCATGACAGTGCTTGCACAAACCACTTTTGTGAGCCTGGGTTCTCACAGAGCATGCCCTGTTACAGTCGTTTTTCTATGTTCTTGTCTGGTTGCTATTCCAGCATCACTCTTTGTATTTTATATTGTTTATTGTATATATTGTGTATTGTTTTGCTCATGCCCATCCTCTATCTCTCTCTTTCCCTACCTATGTCTGTCTATCTCTCTCAGTGGTGAAGAAGCTTCTAATCATACCCTTAAGCCTGGTGGACCACCGCCGATCCCCAAGTCTCCATCCAAGGTACACCTTAAAGGCCTTATACAGTCATTCTTTTTACCTTCCTTATTCTTACTGATTTTCTTAACAAGTCTTCACCTTAGACAGATTTCAATAACACTTGAAGGCAGGATTAGTTATTCTCAAGAACGCTTGTTAAAGGTATGGTCAGCCATTCGTGCTACTTCGAGCTCAAAACAAAACAGTATCGCTCCACGGCCCTTTGCAGCATTGTCTCATATGTCGATATATCCCGCCACAGCGTCGCCCCACACATTGAAACACATTGTGAAGCAAAGCATCTTTGTTGTTGTGAACGGTGTTCGCCACTTTGTTTATGTTCCTACTTACGGAGCCAGGGCTGTGTAGAAGTACCTGATTCTTTTTTCACCACACATAGATGGTCAGATTTACTAAAGGTTTGCGTGAGTACAAACGTGTGCATACTTGATGGCACTCGTAAATAACACGTAAGCTGATCTACTAACGGTGTGCACGGAGGATGACGTCTTTCAAAAGTGCAAAAATAGCATGTATTGTTCATTTGCTACATTTGCTTTAATGAATATGCAATTTGTTGGCGTTTCAATGTAAATGTGAAAAATTATGGGATGGGAACATGCAAATACATTATTTTACTACACCCTATGTGATCTATCAAGCCTAAACGCTATTTCAGGTGATTGCGACAGCACCTATATTAAATGTGTTTGAAAGGAAGGTGCAAACCACCAAGTAGGCTCTGGCTGGGAGTCTTGGGACTGAGATAAGCCTACATTGTTTTCCTTAGTACACCTGCATGAAAAACTTTGAACATCTGCTTCCCAGCAGTTACAGAATACTATAGGCCTACTTTATAACATCGGTAATATGTGTGTGTGGGTCTATCGGTGTATGTGTGTTGGTGGATGGGTGTGTTGTTATTGGGGACTGAAGATAAATAGTTTTGAGTTAACTATAGCCAACAACAACAAGAAAAAAAGAACAATATGCACATTCATATATGGGGGTCTCACAGACTCCTAACAGGAGGGTTAAGTCTTGCCATCTTTTAATTTATTCTGAGATCATTTTTGTTTTACCTACAGCATTTACTTTCTCACCGATACTCTCCCTTGTGGTGTTTTTTCTTGTTACATTCACGTCTTTGCTGTAGCTCACCAATATATTTATTTGTCTCTTCCACCAACACCTCTAATTTCATTGTATTGAATTTGCATTTGTGCTTACGCTCAGCCTGATCAAAAATGTGTTGTTTATCACCCGTAATACGTACTAAAATTACACATGCAATATTAGACAACGCCCACGCAATTTAGTAATCTTTATTTGGGATGTTAGTAAATCCGGCCCATAGAACGGTAAGGTAGCGAAATGTGAGGAGATAAATTGCCGACATTTTTTATAATTTGCCGAAAACTGTATTATCTTAAAATTTGCTTGCAATTGCTATACCTTTAAATAATTCATTGAACCACTCGGTGGTCTCTTCTTCATAGCTGAGATAAAAAGTTTTCTTCATGGTGTGATGTGTCTGTTTGCTTTAGCTAAGGCCAGCAGTGCCCCCGCCCCCCAAGGTGACCCCATGTAAGGACATGAAGACAGAGAATATCATCAACCTCTTTGACGCTGCTGCAGCGCCGGACATCAGCATCACCTCCCCCACACAGGTCAGTGTGTTATTTACGCCTTATGTTAGCTAGTACTGGGTCCTCTGTCTCTTGTCTCTGCCCCCTGTTCTCCTGTACAGGCCACAGTCCTGCTGTTCTATCCTATTCTATTCCATTCTATCCTATTCTATTATTTTCTGTTCTGTTCTGTTCTGTTCTGTTCTGTTCTGTTCTGTTCTGTTCTGTTCTGTTCTATTCTATTATATTCTATTCTGTTCTTAATTTTTGTTATTTCACTCTGCTATGCTGTTTTAATTAAAAAGTTTTTCTTTTAATTCATTTAAATTCTTTTTTTTTTTCTTCCCTTTCCTCTGAATTTATCTATTTTATTTTATTCTCTATTTTTCTTAACTTCTTTATTGGCTTCTTCTCTCTACATGCATATTCTCCTCTCCTCTCCTATTCATACTGTGCCCCTATATAGTCCATGTGCTACATCCCACCACCATGTCAGCCAATCCTCCTCCTATCCCTGTTGTTGTCAGTTTGACAGTCCTGCACTGAACAGCCTATTGGACATGGACCTGGACTCACTCAATGCAGCCACCAAAGCATCCACAGTGACACAGGTGGATGACTTATGGCATGAACAAATAGGCTATAGAGACCACCCACTGCAAACAATGACAAGTGTAGAAGCTGTGGCTTTATGTTGTATTCTATCCACTTTATTCTTGTATTTAAGCTAATTTCCTGATATTTTTATTATAACAATTATTGGACTGAAACATTAACATAGTTTCTGGCGTAAAAGACGGAATTTGATGAGATTACTTTACATCGTGGAGACAATCTGAAACCAGCAATAGTTTGATTTGACTTAAAATATCGTGAACCATGCTGAATACAAAGACATCTGGATACAAAATGAAGTATCTCGCTATGCTTGTCATCATTTGTATCTCTGTTTTCAATCTAGTTCTGCAAACGCCAGATGGATGATAGCATGATAAGTGATATGATACAGATAAACAATAGCGTTTAGTGACTCCTTTTGCTTTTCTGCAGTCTAAACATTGATGATAGCATGGTTTGTTGACTAAAGACCTTGTTCTGCTCTCTTTCTTCCTTCTTGTACCATTGACCTGGACAAACCTACTTGAATAACATTTTTAGTATTGAAATCACTTGAGTTATGCTTACCTTTTATTATGGGTAGACTACCTTTTAAAGGGACTTGTCACCTGAATTACTACTCTTGTTATTTTAAGTATTTAACATGTATTCAAGTGCAGTTTAATTCAGGTCTGCGATCATGCAGTGGTACACACATTTCTCTATGTGGATGGCATGAACCGTACACTCAGTTCACTACCAGAGCCAGAGATGCTATACTAGCATGACACACCTGTCTCGTGACGACAAATTATTCATGGGTCCCTTTAGGTCATTTTAGGTTTGCTAGTATGTCTGCACCATGTTTTTGTTTCATATTGTCCTGTAATGTGTTGCTCCTATTGTGTGACTGGCTTTTAATGTCTTTGTCTATATGGTGAATGAATGATATGATATTTGTTAACAATACTTATTCTTGCTGCTACCAGATATTACCTTAACTTTGAGTTTTTTTATATTATAGTTTCATAGCGAGGGGTGAGAACCACAGGGGCATAAGTGACATTTCTCCAACTTTACAGGAGGGCCAAAACTAACTGTTAAAATGTGTTTAGTTCCTTTCATTTAAATACATGGGCACATCTGATGACTATATGACCAAATTAATAACAATCAATTGTGATCAAATAAAAATTTAACATAAGAAATCATTGCTTGCATGCATTGCTGCAAGATTTTTACTGAATAACAACACTTTTATTAAGATTTAACTTGTTCTTGTTGCTCATCAACAGCTTTAATTTGATATGTACATCTCTGTTTCACACAAAATGTAACTTCCGCCCTTTTGGTTCTAACCCCTCTACATGTAGTTTTATATCAACTCTTACAGTATCTGCACTGACATTTGATTTCATGTGAATGAAGCACACACTGTCCAAGTTATTGTCCTAGATCACTTCCACACTGACATGAATATAAATTAGGTTACAGAATGTAGAGCTCAGCACCAGTTTAATTAAAATACATAATTTCGACATACATACATGAACTACTAATTATTGCCACAAAATGTATTTAAATGCAATACTACTGTACAAGGGTGAAGCATAATTTAGTCGCCAGAGTATCTAATCAGCAGGCTAATAATTAAACATATTACTGTACAGTCCTTTTATGAATGTAGCAAACTAAATGTCAATTGCATAGCTCCCCTTGTTAGGTCTGTCAAAGCCTTTATAATCTACAGCTCTGTGTAACAGTACAACCCACAAACATGTCCACAAAAGAAGAGGATGCCATGGACTTAAAGTGCAGCTTGTTGCTTTGGGCATGTAGGTTTAGAGCATGGGACAAACACCAGAAATTTTTCAGCGAATGTGGCAATGGAATAGCCCTCTGTGTATGTTGGCTATATCGTTGCTATTGTTGTTTTTTTCATTCTCTTGACTCATTTTTCCACAGCCTGCAAACTGGGACTCGTGGGTAAGGATCTTCCTTAATGTTAAAGTTCCTCCATGGCCATTTTCGGAATCATTATCCATGACCATGCAGAAGTCCCACTCATGGCATGTTCAGTGCCTTGCTAGCTACATATTTGCTGCTACTGTATAGCTACCCAATATTACCAGGGCGGGTATTAGCAGCAACATTCTGGGTGGTCACATGGCTGTGTTTCCTATGTAAAGGATCTGTATGGCCCATATCTGCTTGTGCATTAACAATGTCCTTGTGTCAGTGTGCAGAGATAGGTTTGTTGTTTGTTGGCAGGTGATTCAGTCAATTCAGTTCCAGCTCAGACGCATCATTTGTTTGTTGTGGCTATAGCTACAAAGCCTATACACTGTTAATATCTGTAATGTATGTGTTCTGAATTACAACTGAATTCATTGTCCTCTCTGTCGAACTTCATTCTTTCTGTTTTCCCTCATCTCCCTGTATGTTCACATGTTGCCCCGCATGGTACTGTAGTCACATGTGACACACAGGGAAACATTATGTGAGCGTTGCTTTTTGTTTCCAAGTTAAGTGAAGTTGCTGATGAAAGCTACATGTATAATGTCTGTCTGCGGCGGGCCACATACCAAGCTCTTGCACCTTAGCAACTTTACTGAGCGTTGCTTGGCTTGATCCTCCAGCCATGAAATGATCCTTCTGTTCATCTGTTGCACGGTAAGGGAGATGTGTCTCACAACAATGCAGTCGCTACTGTGTTTGCGTGGCTTCAGGAAACAATGGCGTGACACTTCTCCTCTTACAAGCATCCTTTCTCCATCTGAAAATACTGATGGATGATAAGCCATACCTGGCAGCCATACACAGAAGAACCAGCATCTCTCTTCTGATGGAAAAGGCCTGACTGCTTTCTTCTGCCCTTTATTGCCACCCTTCCTTTTCTTCATCTGTTTTGATTTGGTTTTGACTTGCTGCTGTGGGACATCTACAATGGTCTCCATGGCAACTGTCTTCCTCATACTGTTAGTACATTGCTGACCTTTTATGGCCCCTAACCATGCATATAATGATCATTTGTCCAAATAACCCCTAAATCCCATTGTGAATGTTATACTTTGACCTACCCAAATCCCCTGTACTGTTCCCGTTTCCATATCCACCATGTTCCTCTATATAATGTATATATCCCCTTAAAAACCCTTACAATCCGGGCACAACATACCCTGCCTATTTTGTCATAACTTGCATCCATGCCCTCAAACCCACAAACAACCCTTGAACCCTGACCCTTGCCCAGACTGAGGACGGTGGCTCCCAGGAAGAGGAGAGCCAGCAGCCCTATGACCCCGTAGCTGCTGCTGCTCAAGGCTGGGGCGATGATGGCACCCTGCCGGTCCGCTACGACCCCGTTGCCGCCGCCAAGGAGGAATGGGGCGATGACGGCGGTCAACCCGTTAGCAATGTGCCACCTGTGGATGAGGAAGTACCCGCTGCTGAGGCTTCCACCGAGGCCTCCGCAGAACAGGCCTCTCCGGAAGAGGCTGAGGAGGAGGGTCAGGTAACAAAAGAGGTGGAGAGATGTTGTATGCATCCGGACCAAATGGATGGATGCATCGGTTCTTGAGGGGTGGAGGATTTGAGCGGGGGGTTGATGTAATGAAGAGAGGGGGCGGGGGAGATGGTAGGGAAAACGGCGATGGAGAGCTCTTGAAATGAAGAGAGATTTAGGATGCATCTGCAACGGAAGGATGGATGCATCGGCTCAAATGGAGGGACTGTGGGTGATTCATTTATTTTGGTTGAAAGAGGAAGAGAAGGGTGCTAGACATCTGCTCCATTGTATTTCAACTGCAATCAAAATATGTTACTGAGTAGCAACAGTGATGATTTTTCTCTTCTGTCTTAGCCCACGCAGCTTACACATGGCTTCTCTATTTAGCCAGTTCACTGCTTTGTCTCTGTCTGTCGATTGTCTCTGTCTTAGTGTCCTTTGCCCTTGTTTCATGATATAACCCTTCTCATTCACTTCTCTATCCTTTACGTCTCTATAATTGAAATCTAACCTCATTGTCTTAGGGTGAGACTGTTCCAGAAGCAGCAGAAACACAGGTTGACGCAGCAGCAGAGGAGGTCAGTGAAGATTGATGCATTCAGATCAAATATACAGTATATATATATATATATATATATATATATGTGGAGCTGTAGCGACAGTTACCCACTAGCCAGGTAGTACTAATTAGCAATGTAGCAAATATGACAAGTACATGTCAGTTTGCTAAAAGGCTAAACAGAAAATATGAGTAAGATTACAAACTTGTCAAACATTCTACCTTTCGCCTGCACTGTTGCTGGTGCCAAGTGTCATGTGACTAAAGGAATGTTATATGATATTCTTTTGAAAGGATTCCTGCTACTTGAAAATATCTACTTTTGAATACACTACTGTTTAAATGTATAGTTTAGGTAACATTACTGTGAATAATACTACTACTACCATTACAACTACTAGCATATTTATCCTCACAATGTATGTATTAGGGTATTTAGTGAGTGGCGTTAGTGTAGTTAGTGACCAGTGCCATGTCTCTATGCTGCTGTATCGACCAGACACCTGCTCCAGTAGCTATAGAGTCTACTGAGACAACACCACAGCAAGAAGATCTACCACCTGGCTTCCTGTTTAAGGTAATGTCTACGCTAAAATGTGCTGCATACAAAATAATATCCCATCACCAGCGGTATTCCATTGTGTGTTTCAGTAAATATTCGAATAAACCTTTTACCCGTTGCCTACGATCACAACAAGCTGCGCAGTCTGAGCCAGTACCATTTCAGACCTATTTGCCATTGAAATAAGCATAGTCCCAGTTACAGTACATGAATAAATATTACCCATGCAAATTCACCATTATTATCAAACTGATGTATGTATCTAATTTATTTATTTTACCAACCCAAGTACTGGGTTGGTAAAATAAAGAATGACACAAACATTTCAGTACACGCGTTTCTGTGTTCAGGTCCAGGTGATGCATGACTATGCTGCCAATGACTCAGATGAGTTGGAGATGAAGGCTGGAGATGTGGTACTGGTGGTTCCATTTGATAACCCAGAGGAGCAGGTACACATGTTACAGTACATTATGCATATCTGAATATACTGTGCATTAAACAACGTTATGTATGCATGGGGGTCCTTGTGTGTTTGGTGTGCTTTTGTGTTTCACAACCGTAAAACTCGTGGCTACCACACAATCTCATGGCAACACTTAGACGTACAGGTCAGCTTTGCAACACTTCCTTATGTCTGGACTGTATTTGTGTTCAGGATGATGGCTGGCTGATGGGAATGAAACAAGACGGCTGGCTTCAGGACAGAGGAAGCGCTGCTAAAGGGGTATTGAGCTCCTCTATTTAGGACCCATTCATCAGTTGAGGACGTTAAGCGCTATTGTCAGAACCCAGTTGGTTTGACGATTTGCTCGATTCCCACAGGTATTTCCAGAAAACTTCACCCAGAGGCTTTGAATCCAGTAGAGGACATCTCTGCACTTTGCTCCTCACATCCCACTCTTGCCCTGATATTTCTTTATTAGGACATTGGCCATAGTAACAGAGTTGTCATTAGCCTGCTTGAAACTGCTTTTCCAAGTGTTGCCTCACCCAGACAAAGGCAGACCATGGCTATTTCTGTAAACTGCAGATATAACCAGTGTAGAAGTCCTGTTTCACCATAAAAACATGTATTAGATATTTCTTATGCTGGATACATACAGTGAGGGATTCTACCATGGTTACCTCTGTTGATACCTATTTATTTTATCATAAAGCCATATAAGATTACATTCCACCAAACTTTATGACACAGATTCAGGCTTTTATAGGTTGTCACATTGACTAAATACACAGTTATGTAACCCAATGTGAAGTGCAGAGTAGCCCTTAAGTCCACATTTCACTTAATTAACTGTTAATTACTGTACACACAACAATGAAAACTGTAAAAACACATCAGTATCTATTTAGTTATTTCATTGATGATTTTGCACACACTCTGGAATTTAAGTGGCTAGGTGGAGTGTGTTGGATGTCTTTCTACAGTATATAAAACCAGGCGCAGGGCATTCAGCTGAATAACAAAATCTCTGGAGTCCTAACCCTATTATTTGCTTGTAAGAATAGTCGGGTATAGTGATGGTCTCTTCAAAGGTTACTGTAGCTATCTGCTGATCTATAATCAGTCAGACTTTTTTTTGTTTGGTAATGATCCCCTTGATACCGTTTCTGTATGCATATTGTTACCATATGTTGTCACCTTAGTACATTCCCATGCTAGATGTTTACTTGTGGAATAAGGCCCCCTATGTTGTATTTGTTTAGGTGCCATTGAGGTATAAAATCAACCCCTTTGTGAAATCCAAAAGTATATGCAGTGAATGTGTGATCTGGCGCAATCCTATTCAAACAGTCTAGTTTGGAATTCAGATGAAAACATTTCAATGTATATACATTTTTTAAAATTCGACTAAAACTTTTATTGAAACACGTTTAAACTGAGATTTACAACAGACCATAAAGATGTTCTGCAACAAATCTAGCTAACATACTGCAGCTAGTAAACAGATTAAACCATTGGGAACCTTGTAAACATTTGAAGTTGAACAGTTAAAACCTTATGCTAACAAAATCAACTGAGGCAAACACAGTAATTGCTTTTCTTGCGTGCTGAAACAATATCTCTCCTGTGCATAGAAATAATCAAATCCAGATCTGAATATGCAACAGAGGAAGTATTTTTATTTTTGTATGCTGCCAAGCAATGATTATACAATATACCTGTATAACCTAATGTAACTTAAGTCTGTGGAATTGCCAACTGAAGACATTTGATATATTTGTCAACATAGGCACTAGACACAAAAATATTACATATTTATTTATTTATTTATATTCATTCAAATCAGTTATTTCAAAACTCATTATGATCATTCTGTGTTATTCAAAGGTAATAAGTGCGTGCTGTGTGTGTGTATGTGTGTGAATGTTTTCATTAATGAGGTGTGTGAGGTATAAATTATTTATGGGCTATTACTACTGGACACAATCACTGCAAAGCACTTAGTGATTGGTCTGTTTACTTTACAGGAAGCATTTATGATTGGATGAAGATAATTGAAATGTATCTGGGTCTTATTCAATGGCTGGGATTACAGTACATGTTTCCAGGTGTTATTGTGTATTTGTTGTGTAAATGTGTAATTTTGCCATGCTGTGATTACAGATAATCTATAAAGATATTCATAACTGTATGTGAGTTTAAATGAGCATGCTTATGTCCCACGTGTTGTTGTGTGAACACTTCTAACGTGAAACACTGATACCATTGCAACATTTTGATGCGTAGAAGAAAAGCATTTTCTTTATTTTACTATTCACCCTTCATTTGGGTCTTCAATTTTAAATTGATGGCATATTTGTCCATCTATATTTCCTTGCCTAAAAATGTTGCCTGTTTATCCCAAAATGTCAATAAACAAGCCGAAATTCAAGACATGAAGATGGATTTTAAACTATGAGAAGTCACTGTCCTGCAAACATGTATGGGATAAGATGAATAATCTTTTCTGTAGAACACATTACAATAAAGATGACGTAGAATCACTTCACATACTATTGCTATTACTATTTTTGTCTAGCATTTCAATGATTCATATCGTATATTAAACTAGATGTGTTTTGAATATTTTCCATTAGTCCTACATCTATCAATAGAATTTGCTGTTGGCTTGATGACCAAATAGGGGTCATGTATTCACTGATAAAAAAATTATTTTGAATACTTGTCATAAAATAATGTATCCTGCACACAGCATTTAGAATACAGGGACAGACAGTGTTGCAATGTATTTTATGAATAGTTTCTCTTACAGTAAAATCACTGCTTGGAAGTACAGGAGTATAAAGTGGTGCTGTGCGTTGCTGTCCATGGTGCTGAAACATTGTGACAGACCACCCTCTAACCACAAATATTCCTAGAGCATACACATTTGTGTTAATTGCTTTTACAACAAACTCATCGTAATTGTGTCTATATAGCAAAACTAGACTACTTGGTTAAAACCTGTCTGCATAATAAACAGTTTCTTACAAATTACAGAAGTAGCTTTTCAAGTCCACAACTAGCATATCTAGCAGGATAGTAAATATATCTGCCCTGGCATACAGTAATGCAGCCATTGTCAGTGCTAATTAAATATATTCTAGTATGTATGGATGTTAGTGAAAAATCTACTACCAGCTCTCAATCTTGTAAGGTAACTAGAATTAAACCAGGATCAGACCTTTTGCAGTACAGTAAGGTGTCATCATTGTTCATTTGACATGCATGTATTCCATCAATCATCTTGCATTAATTTATGTTCAAGAAGACACAGAATGGGTTTGTTTTTGAAAAAACAACTTTATGTTTCAAATACAAATCATATGCACAAAATACCAATAACAAATGTACATAATTATTTAAAAAATAGAGCTTTAAATATTTTACTGACAAGGTACATTAGCTTTATATACATATTTGACAAATGTTGAAGCACAGAGTAATTCATGCCTTAAATACCATACACAATTTACTGTATGATTACCTACACAAAGCAGTCTTTTCCTAAAAGATGCAGATTCATATCAACATCTAATATTTATCAACACATACAGTATTAAATCCATAAGTGATGTCTGGTTCCCCATTTAACTCTGCAATGTTTAAAAAAAACCTGATATTTGATACGTTAGCCATCCCCTTTGCTCCAGGAAAATAAGTACCACCCTGAGAGCTAACATACTATTGAATATTAAAGATTTTTTACAGTAATTCGAAGCTAGGCATGACTGCATTACCCAGTACAGTAGTTGAATATAGCCTGAGTGTTGTGTATGCCTTTTACTATAGACCTGAATGTTCCAGTAAAAACAAAACATTTGACATTACATTGTGTGAACTCTAACAAAACACCTAAAGGAACATGGAGTTGTATCAACTTCACTCAATATAAAGCATAATGTATCTAGAAAACATCAACATGTATTTGTGTATTGCATATCATGTATATTTTCTCAGCAATCTGATGAAGACAACCAATAATCAACTTTGTATAGAAAACCTCATAACACCCCAATGTTAGTGCATGTAGAAAAGAGTAATGCTCTACAATGGCTACCTTAGCATATACCATTTTAGTGGTATGGGCTAAAAGAATGCTAACATATGCTGTATATTTACATATCTGAACAGGCACGAGAATATGTGACCTGCGGTCCTTCATATCTTGTTGGCATACAAAGATAACTGTAATATACACTAGTATTATAGCTGATGCAGTCTGATTAAAATATATTTTTCTTTCTAGAAAGATATAATTTCCAATAATTTTGATTGCCACTCCACCATACAGTATGTACAAATGTAATGGCAAATGTAATGACACGGAAAAGAAAAAAAATCTGAATCACTGGTTTTCTTCATGTGTTCATGCATTGTCTAATTTTCCATCCTAGATTTTTCAAAACACTTCATACTTCTTCAAAGTTGTCATAAATACTAGTACATTTCTGTCAAAATATTAGCCAAAATATTAGCCAACACACCACAGTTTCCGTGAAGACCAGCACATTCAGGCAGGTAGGTTTGTCTATAAACAAACACACAAACTGTCTTGCAAGGAATGCATAACGAGCCCTTTCTTCCACAGTGGAAGACTGAGTGAAGCAAGAAGCACTATGTTTCTTCAAAGCTCCATCATCTCGGATGCTTCTCAGCTGCCCAGGGGTGGAAATGTCCAGGGTCCAGAATCACTTCCCCCAGTCTCTGCAGAGCCCATGGGTACCAGTGCAACCCGTCGGCCTGCGGTTGTGCCGGTCCGGTGAGGCTGTGGAAGAGTCTGAGCGGGGCTAGCGCCCAGTGTGCCACATGATGCAGGTCCACTGTGGCGTAGCACGATGCCAGCACGCCATCCACCATGATGGAGCCGTGCTGGGTGAGGGGTGCGTACAGCCCGACGCTCCTCCGCGTCTCCACGCCAGTCACGGCCGAGAGCGCGCCGGCTGTCCCTGCTCTGCCCATCGACGTCAGGACGCACTGGCCCGGCCGCACCTCGCTGGCGAAAACTGTCCTGAGAAATCCCCTGGCCTGTCCCCTTACCCCCCGGCCCGAACGCGCAAACGTCTCCTGGGCGTCGCCTCCTTGGCTGCACTTCCTGTCGGTGACAAAGAGGAGGTGTGCTGCGGTGAGCGTGACGTTGCGTCCCACACTGGTGGAGATGACGTAGAAGGTCTTGACTGCGTCGGGACGCCGGTCAAGGAAGGACAGAACAGGGCTGTAGAGGAGTGGGCCGTGCCCGTCCGTGCTCGATGAAGCCAGCACGCGGTCGCCGGGGTGAAGGTCACGCAGGCTTCTCGTAACCCCGCCCTCCAGAGTTACTGTTGCGTCGCCCGGGAAACAGCCACCGGTTTTGGCTGCCACGGAGTGCTCTGGAGACATGGAGGGGGAAAAGAGAACTGAGTGAAACCGGTTGTACTCATTCCTACAACTCATTCCTACAACTCCTATTAAATGCATAATATTTAGAATGCATATGCTTTTCCCCAAAGCGATAGTGGGTAGATCCATACGTTGCTGGTTGTCGAGGTGTCCTTGAGCAAGACACCTAACCCTAACTGCTTTTGGTGGTCAGGTGTCCCCTTGCATAGCAGTCTTTGAGTGGCCAGAAGGTTAGAAAAAGCGCTATATAAATGCAGTCCATTTCCGATACTGTACAATATAAACTCCAGTAGTAGTTATTAGGTCATTTAGAATGCATGCCTTTCCCCAAAGCAACAAGCATTAAAGGAGCAGGTAGGGGTTAGACTTCTTGTTCAAGAATGCTTACAGATAGGGATAATGGCAATATGGTGGTCCATCAAATCATTTTTAGTGGACCACCATAACCACTACTAGACTATCCTAATCGATTTACTTTCAAACAAGGTTATTTAAAAAAACGAGAGCACATAATGATGATCGGTGTGTAAGAATACAGTACATGTCAAAATAGAAGCTTTTCAACCCTTCCCCAAAATGTCCTGTATATTCAGTATTTATACCAGCTGGGTTTAACAAAACATTGCTTCAGAAGAATGGTGGCCTTTTCACAAGAGTGTAGGGCAAACACAGCTGCCGGGAATCAAATTAATAATGGGTCTGTTTGAGTTAGGTGTGCCAATGAGCAAGCTGAAAGACAAGTTTATCTCAATGGGCCAGGGGTAGATTGGAAATTGGACCCATGTTCAACACAACAGCATTAAAATAAATATACATGTACTGTCTGTATGGTTCAATCCCATTTGGCAATATAGTACATATAGATTATTTTTAGCATCCGGACAGATTTTGATTGAGAAGGTATACTCTTCAAGGCTCAGGGATTCATTGAGATAGTATTGTGGGACAGTTGAATTTCTGGTTAAAGTATGCCTTCTCAGGTTGACGTTACAGCATTACAGCATTTATGGAGACATATGAATAATAAGCTGTTGCCTCCAATGTCTCTTTCTGTCCATGCCTCATACTACTGTATACCAGTGGGGAACTGTCAGGGCCCTCTAGACCTTCAGAGAGGGCCGATATAGTCTAAATATCCTAAATATATAAATATCCTATTAACTAAGTAATCTATTTTATTTTGATCAATTCATAATAAGAGTACAATGTTTCTAACAAATTTATCTCTTCAACCATGTCTATTCAGTTTGTGTTGGAATGTGAAGGGTTAAATGGAAGAGCTGTCTCGGTTGCTAAGCTTATGCAGCTCTGTGATTGGTGATGCCCTCTATACTTTTACAGAGGACATCGTAATGAGAAACATATTTCAAATGACAGTCAAATTGACCAATCATATCATCCCTCTCAATGGGTGGGCTTTGTTTACGGTACTTGCTTATGGTACTTATCAGTGAACTTAAATCGTTTTCGAGGAATGCGACCATCAAAATGTTATTTAAAAACTGGTAGGCTGCTGTGCCAACTGATTAAATAATGGTCACCGCTGCCACTGTGTGTTGTTTGTTATAATGTTTTATTTGGGCTGATTAGACTACCGGTCAATCTGTAGGATAGATTGACTAACTCTACTATCATGATGCATGCACATGTACCGTGCATAATGACTAACAAAAGTGAATGTACCAGTAATACTTATGTAACTAACCTATAGGCCTATAAATAAGCTCATGATGTGTACGTGCTTTAAGTCATATGGTGCTTTTTTTTCCCATCGACGAGGGAATGGGGGGTCAGAGGGCCACGGTTGAATAGGCATGGTTCACTACTGCTGTATACATAATGCCACATTTCAGATTGGGTCTTTCTAATCAGAAGCTTAGCTGTGCTATTTGCAATGCTATTTCATGTTGCTATTTGGTTGTCTTCCTCCTGTCAAACAGCATTGTAAGCTATTTAGCTAAATTGTGAGACAGCAATAAGGCTGCGTAAAGGACAGATACGTGTTTTAGTTGATCTTTATGACTCTGCCCTCAGAATTGTTGGAGCATGCCATGTAGAAAGCTTGATTGACAGCTAGCCGATACATGGAACAACTGACACCTTATTCATGATTGGTTGGTTCATTTTAGTATCTGCTGTTTGCTGACCTCAGCAAATCAACAAAATAGCTTAGAACAGCTCCACACAACATGTATTCTTAACTCAAAATCACAATTTAGTTACACAGGTCCTTCTAAACATTATATAATAATATTACTAGCACTGAAAACCAACTGTAGAGCACATGCCGTCCGCCAGAACAGAATTGGAAAACAGCTAGCCCAATTTGATTTTCTTTCATGGTTGACTGTCATAGATAGAGTATCTTCTATGAGCGACCCTCTACTGCACACTGCTCAAATATATATTTTATATTTGACAAACCTGTATAGTGATGTCCATATACAGTATACTATGCCTATACTGTATTTTGTACCATATATGAACACTATGTGATATACTGTATAGTATATAGAACCTCACACTGTACAAATAGCTAATTTGTATCAATCATTTGCACTTTATAAACTATAGTCTTATTTCTTCTCAGCCAAGCTCCCTGAGACACTTAGTCTTGTTTGAGTGCTTTGTATGAACTTGCAGAGGTGAGCGGTAGTCTGGGAAAGCTAATGGATAACCAGCTGATTGTATCACAACAGTCAGTACAGGCCTGGGGTCAGACACAAAGAAACACGCATGCACTTAGAAAATGGCTCAGAAAACTGTGTACACCAGTGCAATGTTTGAGTATGAGGCTCAAATTAGGTCACACACCTGTTTCACTCTCTAAAGGTACTGCTTTGTTTCTTCCCCTTAAGATTTAAAGTCCTCAGTCTCAGTAATCAAATATTTGCCAAAGGTGTGTGTGTGTGTGTGTGTGTGTGTGTGTGTGTGTGTGTGTGTGTGTGTGTGTGCGTATGTGTGTGTGTGTGTGTGT
>JAODTR010015919.1:0-25076 GCA_025399935.1 Amblyopsis rosae
TATTTTTAGCTACCCACACCCCGGTGGGTAGTGCTTTGCGGCCCGGCACCGGTCCGGGGCCCGGTCGTTGGGAACCCTTGCTTTAGATTACATTTCATTAAATCCTTTATGTAAACAACATAGCCGGCAGACACTTTAAGAGACACTTTAGGAGAGGCATATTTATTTAGGCTTATTCAGGACAATTACCTCAAAGCTTATAGCCTATTATGTGCCATAAATTGACATGATCTTTATCAAATTAGATAAGATTAGGTGCTGTGTGTATTGCTGTGCAGGAATGGGTACCTCTGACAAGAACATTCATTTATTACTAGAATTTAGCATACTGTATTTGCTGTAAACCTGCCCACATACTGTACCTGATACAATGACCCTACCCTAGTCAGGCTATGCCAACAAGAAAAGATAATAGATGAATGTGCATAGCAAGCCAAATTTGTCCGTGGCTACGTAGATATGGTGAGTACAACAAAATATTGGCATATGAAGCAATACAACCCAAAACAAAACTAGCATTTGAATTGTTTGAGATACAAACACATTTTACACATAAAGCCACCGTCTCACTGCACAACCCTCTGTGTTAAAGACAAATACAGGCCTGCATGACTGCCCTTAAACACATGGGTTCATGTTGGTTGGCCTAGCTGTCCCCATTTGTAATTTCTCCAATTAATGTTTATGAGGGGAATCCAAGTGCAAGGATGCTATACAATGTGTTATCGCAGTGCCACTGGCAAATTATGAACGGAAGGGGCACTGTAAAAGTTAATTACATCATAAAGACATTACACAACCTTCGACTCAACTTTAGAGAATGTCTAAGCCTGCCCATAGGCAGAAATTAAACACGAGCGACTCTTCCTGAGAACTCCTGCGTATAGTTCCTTGGTATGTCTATAAATTGCAAATGGTCTCAAAGGCAAATATTTAACAGACAAGGTCCAGACAGGTAGACGAGCTCGTATCTTGGCTGAGCAACGTTAACCTCAAGTGTGCATGCCTTCTAATACCTAATGCCATGCTGCAGCCATCCCTCACTCCACAAATAGCCTGATCTAAAGACAAGGTCTCCATAATGAACAGAGAGGAAATGTTTTCGCTGGCCCGTGGACAATCCTGCAGCCCGACGGAAACGAGGGGAAAACACTGCATAGATTCAGGGGACTTTTTCCACCGGCGATGAAATGCACAATTTTGAAATGTTTACAGCTAAAACCCACCTACGTAGATCAAAGGTGCATCTTGCATTTGCTCGTATCAATAAAAATTTAAAAAGAATACAAATAACTCAAATCCATAAGAACCCAAAATAAATGTTCTGCTAACAAAAAGCAATCAATCAAATGAATCAAACTTGTAAAAGTATGGACTACAAAAACAAGAGCTTACCTTTCTGACACTGGTTGGAGGTCCAGCAACGGTAGTCTTTGTTGTCATTGAGCGTGGTCATCTGACACGCGGGGCTATTAGAGTCCATGATGCCTGGGCAGACTCCGTCGCACTCCTTAGCCTGCTTGTTCCCACTGATAAAGCTGTTGAGCTCTGTGTCCATGATTTGAGACCAGTCCACAGAGTCCACGTAGCAGAGCTCGGGGTTCTTCTCAATCCGGATTCCTCCCCTGGTGATGTTCCTCAGGTTATACAGGCCGATGTCCTTCAGGCTGGGCATGTCGAATATCACCAGGGCGTAGTTGTAGAAGAGGTTGCGGCCCCGGATGACGCTGAGGTTGGGGAAAAGCGTGCTCAGGCTGCTCAGGCCCGAGACACGGAACAACAGAAGGTAGTCTGTGATGACGGTCAGCTTGGGAAAGCTGAGCGAGCGGAAATGCTCCTGGTTGACGTTGTTGGTTTTGTCGGAGATGAGGAGGATCTGCAGGAAGCCCTCCACCACCGTGCAGTTCTCCAACTGGTTCATCTCGGTAATATCATTACGGATGTCGATACTCGGACTGCAGACTGGAATGGACAATGGGATAGGGAGAGGGGGCGCAATAAATTACACAAACGGTCCAACAGTGAGCATATGGAATGTCCGATATGTCAGAAACAGAAACTTTTAAAGAATGCACTGATGAAATGCAGCCTATGAATTATACATGTCAAGGATGCATGGTATAGTAAGATATACAGTGCTGCAGTGACAGTATGGTGGAAGGGACATCTCTTGTCTTTATTTAATTCAGCACCGGCTGTCATGCGTGTCACATGTTCCAGCTAATACATGTATGTCAGTGGTTAACTAGTGTATTGCAAGAATGATCTCTTAGTGGGAGAACCTACACTTGACGGCCCCTGTAATGTTACACCGCTGTGCTCTTACTGGTACAG
The DNA here is from genome assembly GCA_025399935.1 of Amblyopsis rosae. Lineage (NCBI taxonomy): Eukaryota > Metazoa > Chordata > Actinopteri > Percopsiformes > Amblyopsidae > Amblyopsis > Amblyopsis rosae. The sequence continues at coordinate 2,335 of JAODTR010015919.1, forward strand.
TAAACCGCAAAACCTGTCTTGTTGTCTTGTGTTCCTGGACTCCCCTCCTCCTAACGCGCTTCTTGCTCTGGCTGTAGACTCTAGACTGACGCTGGTGTAACCTAACCTCCTAACAAAGGCACTGTGAACATCTTCTAATAACAAGGAAATTGCACGACAATGTTCTAATCTTGTTCTATAATCTGAAAGCATTAGTCAAATTGGAATGACTTGATCTCTGCTAATAACACGTTGTGCATTATTTATAGTACAAATAAACAGCAGTATTACTATTACTGGTATAATTGGTCATTATTAGGCAATACTTAACGGTAATTTCAACATTTTCTCTGTATGTACTGTTAAAAAAATGCAGAATTTGAAGAATCTAATATTAGGTGTTATCATTGTTTGGAATGGTCTGTAAAGATGACTACATTTTGATTCATTACTGTTTAATGTTTCATTATTCTCTTTCAACTTGGATAACCCCAGAATTTGACCAGTGCCAGTAGCCTTTGTTTAACACAAACAGACTACAATAAGCTAATGAAGAAAATAGCATTACATATGTATTACTTCTGCATTTAATAGGTCAATAACTACAACTGGGACCTGACAATTGCCATTTAGCTCATGGGATATTTATAGTATTCAAGTGGTCAAACAAACAATCAGTGATAAATAAAAATGGTTAAATTATGTAAAATTATCCCAGGAAGCATCATGTAAATTAGTCATTAAACAATGAAAGATGTATGCAATTACTAAATTGGCTTATTGGACTGGGTCATGTAATATTTTGAAACACTACGAAGCTATGCCCCGACATATGAGCTCCTTGGCTAAACCTGTTATGTTCTTACATTGGCTTAGGACAGCCTCGCAGTGAGCGGTTCTGTCACGCGGCCTGTCCAGTGAGGCAAACAGTCGTGTTTTCGAAAGCACACTGCGATCCTTGTCAAAGCACTGTGGCTAAAGAGCTAAGCTGTTCTAACCTCACATGAGCAAATGTCTTCATTGAAATAGTTACTCAAAGTATGAATGTGTAAATTAGGCAAAGACGTGGGCTATTTATTTTAACATTTTACACAAAGATTTGAGGATACAGGTACTTATACACATAATAAGACACACAAATAACAAGGGTAAAGAGTAAGAAGTTCTTTGTTGAAATGTGTGAGGTGAAAATAGCAGCAATACTGTATTTACCAAGATGAATGGTCTACACTTGAGCCTGTCAGGGTGTTTAATTGCTCCATATTTAGAATGGAAATGATTACTCTAGTACAAAATACTATTTGCTTTAACCAATCAACACCAATGCCCCTGGGCTCAGCTTGCAAACCATCGAGCTGCAAGTCTTCTTTGTTTCATTGAGACTTTTCTCTGAGCTCCCTCAGCAGCTATAGCAAGAGGGAGGAGGGGTGGAGCCACTCAAACACAAAGGCTAATTTGTTTGTTAGTAAAGACAAATTATATAGGACTAGGAGATAAGGTCTGACAAACACTGCGATATATGAGCTATATAAAAGCATATAAAAGTAAACATGATTATGAATGGAATACATGCTGTGGGAATTACATTATCTTGTACAATTATTTTATGGGTTAAATATATTGTGTCAGGATGGAAAATTAAAGACATAAATTAACTATTCTCTTGTTCTCATTAGACATGGTAAGAACCTGGGATTCCAATCATTTTCATGCCAATGAATTCTATTAGTGGGCTGTTTTGTCAAACTAATCCACCAGCCAGGCCTCTTGGTATTTCAACTATTTGTGTCAATTGTGTTACAATAACACCTTTATTCCTTATTACGTTAACAGAAAGTGGAAGTGAATGACAGGCCTGACGAGACTGCTCCTACGTGGGAGGGGCAATCCTAACGGCGCTCTCACACTAGCCTGATATCAAGAAAGACTTCATATATCATATAAAGACTCCTGATATCAAGAAAGATTTAATTGCAATTACTTTGTCTGACATTGTCTTCTATACGGAGGATTCCATTTTTACCTCTAACCAATCACTAGCCATCAGGCCTCTCTGGCATCAGTGTCATTTAAAAAGAAGTTGCATAGCCACTGTACAGTAAACCTAATGGCTAGTTTTACTCTTTAGATTACCATATATTATTTTAAGAACATCAGTAGCTTTGGCCAAATGATGTTACTGTAATGCAAAACCAAACATTTAGATAGGAGGTTGATATCAAATTTACACACCTACAAATTATGCTGTTTGGCAAAAAGAATTGTGGAAAACAATGCTAGGCTTACCAGTTTACAACTTTTGAAAAGTGGGCAGCATTTCAGAAGTCTAGACATCTCTGCAGCATAATGGAATTCAACAGCTCATGTTTCTTATCAATTAACCCTGTCCTGACTGTCCACTAAAAAGGCATCCAAAACACACACGCACATGGACAAAATTGTACACATGTAGGACACATAAACAGCCTGACCCTTTGTAAACAATGAAAATGTAAGCGTTAATTAATAATAATGACCATTCGCTTATCCTAATATCAGATTTTCTGAAAAAAATAGTGGGGTGCGAACATACTTTTCTAGGAACTCAGCCAAAGGCATACTGTAAGGTTGAGAAAAAGCATTCTGGGAAGAGAAATAATTGTATTATTTTCTGGTTACCCAGCTGTAAACCGCAGGACGATTGCTAGGAGGAGGAAGCCCATTTCCCCATCTGAACTTGAATGTAATGGAGTGGAGCACTGAACCTTGTTTTAAATCAGACCTTCACATCCAAGTGCATTAGAGAGATGGCTTATTCTGAACGAAGCACAGTTAACAATGTACTGTATGCTGCTACCCATATTAGAGACTGAGTTAATGATTAGTATTTAGTGTTTGATGGAGTCAAGATGGCATATTCCAAAGAATTAACTGATATCTTACTTTAGAACCAGTATTCAAATTGTAAGCATTGCAAAGGATACCGATGATGAAAACAATTCCAATGCGACTGAGTCCGAGTTAGAGCCCCTGATCATATCCCCTCACACCTGCCACCTCAGCTGGCCCTAATCCACCGCATACTGGAAGTCATCTGACCAGCGGGCTGGTGGGCCACTTCCCCTCAGCAGACCTCACTTCAAACACCATGGCTCAGATATCACACCCTAAACAGTAACCCTACACTCCACTCCATGACAACTCTCACACAAAGACTCTCTCTCCGATTCTTGCTCAGGTTTGGAGGACAGGGGAAAGAGTGGAAGTGGTGTGTTTGGGGGGGGCTTTCTCACACACACATCTATTACGATAGATTTACTGTCATATTTGAAGTGCCTGTGCGGAGCTATCCAATCACATGCCCACTAGATGTTGTGTTTCTCTTAGACAGCTGAGGTACAATAAACACAAGTGCCAAGCATTTTAATTATCCGTAGATGGGAAAAACTAACAAACAAAATAATCATTCAAAGCAAAATAATTCACTGTTATAATAATCTTAAATAAGTCTTTAGAACATGCTTCCTGTTGTTAGTTTTATTAAAAAAATCTAATGTGACTGACATTAACATATCAAGTGAGTGCAATCAGCACCAGATTGTAAAATATCCACTGAGCTAATTTACGCAACAAAATCTGCATGAGCAAAATAATCCATTAAAAGGCATGTCTAATTAGGCATTGTAAACTTCAGCTGGCAGTGGAAGAGTCCGAGGCTTGTGTTAGGCTTCACTCTGGCAAACTAGCCCAGTGACACACTTTGGTATCCTCACACAGGGCACGCCACTGACTCAGACTACCATGCTGAGCCCTGATACAGCAGCATGCAGAAAAAGACATGCTAATATGCATACCAGCAGTGCACGTACATGGACACACACACACACACACACACACACACAGTAGGATTAAGGGAGCGTAAACATCTTTTTAAATGATTTTATGTAACAGTTATTTGACCATTTTCCAGAGAGTCCCGGCCAAGGGAGCATAGCCAAACTAGCATTTAGTTGCAAAAAAAACAAAACAAAAATGCTCTAAGAGAAGAGTCACAAGCCACCTTGCTTTCCACCATCATGCGCTACCTTAGAAGCTATCAAAGTAGAAACAGACATGTTTGATTGTGCATGGGATTTGTGTAGCCTTGTTAAGATAAACTGCTGCATATCGGTTTATACTTCTTCAATATAACTTTCAATGTGTGTGTTCCCATTTTGCTTGCATCATGGTTGCAGGTGGCCCCTATATAAATGATGCAGTGGGATTGGGGAAGGAAGATTCCAAAGTGAAATAGTTTTACTAGAGGGAACACATTATTATTAAAGTACTCTGGCTCCTCCCCTCTACAAATATATTTTGTTTATGGTTAACTGCTTTTGGGATGTTTGACTAGATGTAAAGAACTTTTAAACATGCAGTGTCTCTCTTCCACTGAGGAGATAAACTCACGCGTCACCAAACGTAGTGGGGTTGGTGGTGACTGATGATTAATTTGTGTGTCTAAGTATGTGAGGACGTCCAGTGCTCTATTTAATATTTCAACTTGATTCCATAAGCTCTGGTGTACATTAACCATAGAATCAAAGACTAACAATATATCACATTCAGTGGAGTATAACTGCTGAGAATATATTATTGTCAAGCAAGTCAATAGCACCAAAATAATCTGTTTTGTTTTGGCATAATGTGTGAAGGCAGGCTGATGTTGGTTCATAAAATAATGACTCATGATTGAGTTACCTGCTGAAATTGGAGCATTGTTGCATGCATGAAAAATGTGAAAACATTCATCAATTTTTTTTTTAAGAAGTGTTTCAAGCATCAATAATGTGATCCATAAAGCAATAAAATGCTGTAATGAAATTGTAATTTTGTGTTTATTTATTTAAAGCACACATGGTTTTAATGTTGCTTTATGCGATGTGGTAAATTAATTAAAACTCAATGTGAAATACAGTCTTTGAAAGGGGGGCAGATCTGTCTGATCTGCGTTCAGAGATCTAGGTTCAAACACAGCATGAAACGCCACACCACACACCACAAATGCAAAATGGCCACATGGTCGTAGTAACATGCAGTGGTCCATGAATGATGCTGATATACGACGAGATTATGCTGAATGTTGTATTATTATGTAGTAATAATAATAATAATAATAATAATAATAATAATAATAACAACAATAACAACAACAACAACAATAGCCTAATAAAATAGTATATATGCTTAAAGGCCTAATGTAATGTGTGTATATATATATATATATATATATATACACACACACATATATATATATGCTTTAGGCCTAATGTAATAGACTGTAATAAAGAATAGATTTTAAATATATCAGTAATTCAATCCAACTGCGTTTGTATCGTTGCTTAGCCTATTTTGCTAAACGCACCTTGGTATTCCTGGACAGAATCCTAATAAGACATCTGACTGAACCTGTTTACATGTTGAAACATACAGTAGCCTAGGCTATAATAACACAAAGCAAAGCTAAAATAATGCGCATTGATATCTTCAGTCACGATACATTTGGAAGAGCAGAATGATCTTTTATACATAGGTTACATTTATCAACAACATTGTATGAAACACCAAAAACATTTCAAATGTAATAGGCTACTTACTCTCGCCATATGAGGACAGAACGCAGATGCTCCATACAGTGAGCATCAGACCCCAAAAAAAGGTCGCGCTTCCCCTCTGTGCCTCAGATCTCATTCCTGTTTCTGTTAAATATTTGCCACAATGGAAAAAATAAAAATTGCGTGGCCGAGAAAGGTAAAATATAAATGTAGTCTAGATACCTTACAAAAAATGCTGATTTAAAAATGCAAAAATTGGCCGCTGCGAGTCAAAACAGACTGCTCTTGTAGCCTACGCACGCGTGATTTGGTCGTCGTGCCTGCTAAAAAAACAATTGCTGATTTAGGCTAAACGAAAAAATATATAACGGACATATAACAGTTTGCTATTTTTGCCAAGCAGAATATAGTTTGACGTCGGCTGGCATGGCACGCAAGCCACAGATTTTACTCGACAGATGATGGTAGTCCACATCCTCAGTCTCCATCTCTTGAAACTCCACAATGCGTTACGAGCAGGCCTGTTTACAGACTAGACCACAATAATTCCAATGTCGCTTACAATGATTTCCGTTTGAATTACAGTAGGCTATGGTAAAATAGGTTACGAGTGGGTAAACACGTCCAGATAGGCCTACGTTACAGGGTGGTGGCTGCGACGAAAAATGAATGAAAATCTTTAGAATGTTCCATTCAGCCGCGCCAGCACTCGACCCGCAGACATCCGCCAAGACAGAAACCGTTCCACCGATTTCACCCCTCTGCGTAGACTTCTCCTTGCCTTGCCGTAAACGCCGTCGCGTCCGATTTGCGGCTGAAAAAAGACTGGTGCCACGCAAGAAAATGGGTCTTCAGCTAGATGGCTTTGGTTTGGGTGGATAGAACATTTTTCATGTTTTCGGAGTAGGCTAGTCTAGGTTTTATACTGATATAACGTGGAGCGAGTCACGTAGCTCTATTATAAATCCCACGATTTGCCTTGCCTAGGTAAGCGGTCGGACCCCTCTTCGTAGAATCACTGCTGTAAACAAGAGTCGGCTTTTCTCACTCAGAAACACACAGCACTACGGCTAAGGTAGCTGAATGCTTGCTATAAAAGATGGAGTGGATTACAGATTAGGCTACGGCACACATGCTACAACGTGACAGAAACTGCGAATCAAGACCTGAAGAATCATCCGTCGGCATCATCAGAATTTCTTGTCAGATATATGTTCTACAATTAGGCTATAAATAACACATGTCCCAGACTTTTCAAATAGACGACTGATAATAAAGTGTATAGCCTCTAGGTTAGGCTACTTTCAACAATATAGACAAGGCAGCTGCTATCAAGAGATCGAAAGGATGAAGGATAAGTGGAAGGAATATGACTTTAGGCTACGGTTCCTTGAAAATGTAGGACTTTACACATGATTATACATTTGTCTATACTTCCAAACGTAATGGAATTATACCATAATAGCCTACAGTAGCCTTTTGGGGATGATTTCGTGGACAATTTATGAATAGGCATAGCAGGCTATTGTTGATTTGGTTTCGACAATAGTCTACAGTCTACAATTTAGATAATTGCATGAGATATATCTGGCTATCGAATAGAACAACTATTCAGTTCAGTCTAATAGCTAGATGTCCCCTAGTGATGTAGCCTATGATAGGTTGCATTCCGGACAACATCGTCATAGGTTCAAAGTAAAACACGACACGGATTTCCTCTAAACGGATATGCCTGTATTTACACTGTGTAGGCTATATCATTCATACATCAATAACATGCAAGACGATTAATGATAGTAACTGTTTAATTCACGTAATTTGCTAGGAATGAACAATCGAAACACATTATAAATAATGTACAGCCTATAATATAGGACACGGGTATGCTATAGTCTATTTTTAATAAAGCCATGTTTTTTATTTATTATAATACAGCTATTAATTGTTGCAATAGCCCTATAATATTTTGTTGGGGACGATTGCACACCTTGAATGAATACAAGATTAGCCTGAAAAGTAGCCCTATTAGGCAAGTAGACATACAAATTGTTCACTGTAATTTAAAGGGCATATAAAACGTGTTTTTTAAAGCAGTCAACAAAAGCGTTGAATTGGAGACTATGGTAAAATAATTGTTTTTCGATACTAAACGTATTTGTATAGTAGTAATATGCCAATTGCCTTGTGTGTACATTTGATAGGCTTCTGTCTAAGCAGGATATACTGTATATAAAATGTATTCTTGACTATTACATGCTGGTGATTTTGAATGCATATGCCCGTTAAATAATAGCATCATACAAATGTAGTAATTGCATTGTAAAATGTTTGAAGTGTAACAAATTATTACATTATAGCAATTAGACAAAAAAAATTCGGTAGGCCACTGCTTTTGTTTTATCTGAAACAAAGTAATATTATAGTACTGCATGATGTAATTCCATATTGTTTAAAATATAGCTGAAATATATATATTTTTTTGGGGGGGGGGGGTATCCTAAAAGAAAGCACAGTGAAGGACAATTATTAGAGAACAAATTTGGCAACATTGCACATGGAAATTAGAATAGCATAGGGTATTTTAATTGTTCATTGTCTCTGTGTATATTAATAGGCAATTTCTATCATATTTAATATTTTAGATTATTAGAATCTAATTATAAAGCAACGTGTAAATGCATATTTTAGTGTTTTCAGACTAGGATCAGATTAAATGTGTCCTACATGCTCCCTCTGCTGCTGAAAGGTGGCATTGCAGTTGCAGTTATAATGTACTGTATGTCATACGCTATAGTACTTTCAAATAGAGAAACCTTTTGTTCTATTCGTTTTTTCTCAATTTAGCTCCAACCATGTACAATAATACGATACATTGCTTTTCTAATATATTATACTGTATGTTGGCTACATTATATTTAAATTATTAAATAATCTAATTATTAATTACAACATACAAAACAATTACAATATAACAATCATTCTCGGGAGTATTTGCGATAATATTTATACTGAAAACTCTCGCGTAACTCTATTTAAATTGGCAGGAGCAATGTAGGCTTACCTCAAATGCAGTATACACACAGTACATTTTTTAGAACACTATTAGAACTTTGCACATTGCCTTTGTCACAAAAGAAGTGCAAAATAGAGTAAAATTATATGTTTAGTAATGTAAGGTGCATTATCATCTTTAAGGATTTTAACCCACCTATGTAGCACACAGACAACAAAGTAAAGGCATATAAAGTTAATTCAATAATGTAATGTAAATGCATACAGTGAAAAACCAGTGGAGACCAATTTAAACATAATAATAATAATAATAATAATAATAATAATAATAATCATTATTATTATTTTTTTTTTTATTAATATTGTTATTTAAAAAAAAGAATGAAAATAATAATATAATGAAGTAAAATACAGTAGTCTATATGGAATTCAATCTATAGTGGGTTCATTTGGCAAAACATTCCATAGTACTTCTCCGTCTACAATATGCTTTAGAACCTGCAGATTGTTTGGGCTCTTGGAACATACAGTATATCTTGTGAACATAGTGATAATAGCCTGTGTGATATCAGTATCTTACAGTGTATATATATAAGCAGAATGGTCTTAAAGTTACTGGAAGACAAATTCTGCCAGCGAAAGCCTGACAACTGCTTTTAGTTCTCGAGAGAGTAGGTGAGAGTGCAGGAAATTACAACAGTCAAGGTGAGATGTTACAAATCATTGAATGTGGTTTCTGTTTTGCTCATAGATTAAAAAAGGTAATAGTTATATCCTTAATATATTCAAACAATACGGTATCATACTTAATAAATAACTCAGTTATTAAAATTCACCTTGGGTCCCTGTGTTTAGAGGAGCGGAAACCACATGCAAGCTATATTTACACAACTTTACAGAGATATTCCTGCAAAGATTTTAACAAATGCTTATCTCCACATAGACCTGGGTGTCGTCACGAAAGCTAATATAACATGAACCCAACACTAGCATATCGACCCTGACTGGACACCACAGTCACATAGCAAAAAAATGACACTGGTTGTCCACTGGTAAGAACTACAAACGCGTATGACAGCAGGTGGGAAAACCCCAGCTCTGCCAGGCTGGAGACCATCGGGATACATAGCAAAGAGGCGGGGAAATACTGTGTAATGATCTCACCCTCCTCCCTCCAGCCAGGGTACAAGATAACTATCGGGATCCCTAGTAACGGCTCTACACTCATCCATACCACGTACGCAGCGGAAGCAGCACAGGTGTTCGACTGCTTACAGTAGATGACACAGATGAGCTGCGGGACGACCACACAGTAGAGTAGATCTCCACTTACCACCACCAAAGTGCTCTTGTATATGTTTTGGGTAAACATTGATGCAGAAGAAAGCAGCATAGTCCATGGAGGACATGGCAGCAGCTGCCACAGAGCCAATGCCTAACATGGACACCCAGAAAGGCGTGAGGTAATGTAGGGCAAGCAGCAAGCCCTTCCCTGCATCTCCACGTTCATACGGAGAGGGCAGACCGTATTTTGTCTGGTTCCAGAGAATAGAAAGAGACAGTGGGGGACGACACATGTTGGAAGAAAGGGAACAAGCATTGTCTGTGTAGTGACTCTAATAATGTAATAGCCAGGACAAATGGGAGCAGAGCTGTCTGTATGTGGATGCAAGTGTCCATAGCTGCATGTGTACCTGTAGAAAAAGCCACTGCCCCTATGACAACGGAAGGGATTGCCATAATAATCATTGACCCAGCAGCGACCTGAGTACAGGAGGCTGATGAGAGAATACTCTGATGTAGACATTGGTAGACTTCCTACACTCTGCAATAGATTAGAGCTATGTCAACGGTTTACTCCAGATATGACCCTGATCATTATCAACTCAATGTGCCAGAGGTGGAATCTAACAAAAACATGCAGGCTCTTTTGAGATGTTTGGACAGTGCTAAGCTTGATAGACCTGTATTTCCACATTTCTTCAAATTTGCAAAAAGTTAAATTTTAAGTCCAATTTGATTTTACTACTGACATGTTTGCTTATTGTCTGCTTTATGCATATGTACACAACAGTGGCTGTGCTACATAATCAATGTTTACATTTAAACCGGAGATGCAAATTAAAATTGATGGAGGCTGCAGAGAAAACAACAGGTATTGATTTGTCAACCTCTGCCATCTTGCCTGTGGGAAATGCCAATGGATATATGTTGTAAACAATGTTCTGTACTGTTATGGTGTTCATCAGTAAACACATCTAAACACACACACACACACACTCACATGGGGTTTAAGTCTAACCAATAGCAGCATCTCACCTGCCCATCTCCCTGTACCCTCCAGTGTCAGTTCCCCTATCCCAGAGTGAGTATGCGCCTGGTTGACATGGGTGGCCTTTGTGATGTCTGTGGAAGTAGGGTTCAGAAACAGGAAGGGAATGCAGAGGCACAGAAAACAAAAGCAGTGATTAGTTAGACGTGAAGACTACCACTCTGCTATAAATTAAAGCTGCAATCCGTACCCTTAGCGGTTTCATCTTAATGTGTCCCATTAACCGTCATCTTCTTCATTCTAATTCATTCAATACCTTTTCATGTTCCTGTTTCTCACCAGTCCCGTGAGAGAAATGACAAGCTGTACTACATCGACATAAGCAATATAGTACAGCCCCCCCTGCCAGTGTGTAGATGATAAACACTGCTGTTGAGAGAATTATGGAGATGGTGTAGGACAGCTCTTTGATTACATTTATAACCCCCCCAGAAACCAACAATGACAAAACCTGAGATTATAAACCAGTGCAATGTTATGGTAAAACTGCATAGTTTATTTGTTGATGTGAAGACTGATTTGTGCAAGATCACATACCTAGAGCAGCAAGGATTGCTGCTATGGTCAATATATCATTGAATACAACAGGTAACAACAGTTCTGCCATAAATTATTTGCCATAGCGATGTTGAAACAGGTCCAACATGGTGACATAAAGCTTTAATCTCATTGGTTAGGCAAAAAAGCAACCGCTGAGGACAAAACAAAAATCAATCTGTAAAGCAAGTGAAATGGATTAAGTTACAGTCTCAAAATATGTTTCAGTAATATGTATCCCTGATGGGTATAAATACAAATACCTCCATCATTAAAATGGCATGCTTTTCATTTAGTCATGAAAATGTTATAAACTAATGCTAAGAGTGACATTAACAGGAGAATGAATGGTGTTTCTCTTGAATATCACATCGACCCCAGTTTACACCAATAGTATACACAGTAATGCAACAATTATACATTACAGTAAACCTTTGGCTGACCAGCTCCATGATGTGCAGTATCTTACCCAGGAGGAATGGAATGACCTAAGCCGGAGGTGAAGTGGCCCAGACAAGGCATTGTGTAGGAGAATAAACTGCTTCAGCAATACCCATAATATAACCCAGGTAGTTGTAGGGGAAAAAAGCATCCCGCAGTAGCCTGGGTTGAAAACAAACATTATGTAAAGTGCTCTACTGTGGTATAGTGACCCTGCAACCCTAAATGTGCTCCCCAGCTCACTGTTTATGTTTTGCATGCACAACTGTCCACAAAAGTACACATGGGAAGGGTTGAGAAGATGTGTGGAGGAGTAAAGGAGTGTTAGAGTGTGTAACCAAAAACCACAAATTTCAACCACAAGGGGTTGCAGACACAAACAACTGAGTGAAGCTTTAAAACACGTACCTATCATTATGAAAATTGATATTGCGGCCCCCAACTATAGCAATTTCACTTTTGTTTCTCTCACATTTCTTCTTTTCTTTCTTGGCTTTTCTGGATGCTCAAATGCCAGTCACCACAATGAGAATGTAGAATACCACCAATACCACCAGTGCAGGTACATTTAGTGCCATTATTAACTGCAAATTATTATCCTAACTCTGATTCAAGTCAGTCTGTGGAGTCTCAAGCTTGTCAATCCTATAATGAGAGAGAGATGGACAATATGTGCACAGTTCTTGAACAGTTAAGTAATTAAGTAATGTAGTAAAACATTAGCCAGTTCCTTCAGTTTATTAACAAAAACAACCTAGTACTGCAACCTGACAAAGATTGTAATTGTTGGTATGTTTTTAAACATGGAAACATACAGTATGGGTTGGGTACATATAATAACCCGGACACCATTAATAACTAAATATTGTACAAGTATGCATCTGTTGACAATGCAACAGGCATCCTATGGTTATGGCATACCTAGAGGGTGCAAACACCTTTATGTGACTAGCTTTTATTGATTTCGCATCATCTTTTTTATTGTATCCAGCATCATATTTTGATTTGAAAGGCTTTTCTTATCAGAAAATGTGTGTTCACTCTTCTCCCGACTGTTCTACCGCAGGAGTGGATAACAACAAATACAAACCATCTTTTTCAAAACGCCTGCCCAACTCCTAATGACCTTTCCTGCCGTCATAAGGTCAGCACTTATTAAGGCCCAGGTTATGATTCCCCTGTCTTAAATGAAGTTACTCCCTTCTGGCCGCAGATACAATTTAATTTACCAAGGTGCAGAACCAATAGACTTATGAACGCATTTGCTTCTGCTGCCATTGGTTTTTTAAATAACGTGCTTTTTATATTGTATATTGTTATCATATTCTGTACATTGTGCATGTCTATATGTGTCACCTATTTAATATTTCTGTTTCTCATGTGGCTACTGCTGCCCCACAGGAAAAATAAAGACAACTTTGAAACCTGAAGCTTGAACTAACACAACACCAAACAATTATAAGCTCATGTGGCTGCTGTGAAATAATGTATTTATTTATAGAAAAAATACTGATATCACTAGATTACAATTACAGTATGCAGAGTTTGCTATCGGCATCTACTGACGAAAAATACATAAATACTGACGCAGATAAAACATTGCTCCTATTCAGTTATCAGTAGTATGTGCGCAGTGAGTTACGTTGTTATAAAAATGTAAAATAAATATTAAAAACTACTAAAAACAGGACACACCGTCCACTTGAACATGCAGACTCAGGCCTTATTGACAGCTTTCAGGACCTGTGCAGCTTAGACTCCTACATCCCATGTCATCCTTCATAGTCTGCTTTACAAAATATATGTTAGTGTTCAAGTGTCTTCACCCTTTCTATATTGCCCAGGAAGCTCTCTGTGTTCTGCTGCCAAACTATTTACCCCGGCGGGACTTTGTCAGAGGCCATTTGCCCAGCCTCTGGCCCCAGAGCCATTTCTGTGTGTCAGCATCTCATTAGTGTCCTTTGGTGAGTCACTGTCATTCTCTTCCTTATCACTCCTATCATCCCCCTCCAGCTACAGTGGATGGAGAAAAGATACACAGAGATGGAGGGAGAACTGCATTTAAATTAAAACAAAACAATATATATATATCAAACATGGAGCAAATTGTTGTTTTGGTATAGAAATGGACACCATTTTGGTACGAATGTAAACGAACACACATATTTATATACAGTACTGTATGTATAAAATGCTACAGCATTACCTTAGTAAAAATTAACTTGTAAAACATTCTTGATATCAGAACGGCCCAGTAAAGATGGAGTATTTGTAGCACTGCCAACATGGCATTGAAAAAGTAGTATCCAAAGAAAGGAGGGAACAATTCAACTGGATACACCCATGTGCAGTAGATGAGCCTGTAGAAGATATGCAAACATTGTGTTTTCACGATAAGCATGCTTTTATTAAGAATGTAAGCAACCGCTTCTACTCACCAGAATGGCAAAATGACAAGTCTTGTCAATGTGAAGAGAAGGGTAAATGCCACAAATATGGCATTAGAAAGCCGCTGCCGTTTGGCATAGTGACACATCTTTGCGCCCTGTTATGGGTTAAAACATGTAGTAGTTATAAAGCATAGTTATTGAAAAAATATAAAATTATAAATGAAAAAAAAGTATAAAATTAAACAAATTTTTAATTGAATACATTTTTATTTCAGCTTCTACTGACAATACAAACAAAAAACAATTAAAATCTTATAAGTAGTTTTATTTAAATTCTATAATGAATAAGGTATTAGAATAATTGCCTTATTGCTTGACTACTCCTGTTTCAATTAGCCTACAATTACCCAAAGGTCATGAGCCAACTACTCTTGTGAAGTCTGTCAATGAGTTACTGTTCCACACTGTTATGACTTGACACGTGCACCAGCCTATCACATTATTGCCATACAGGCAAGTACAGCTGCTGGTGTTTTCAGCAGAACTGACCTCCAGCAGTACGTCGGCAGAGTCGTGCGTTGCCATAACAAGAGTTCCAATGCGAATATAGTTAGAAATCCAGGAGAAAGCCAATAGAGTCAATGTGGCTATATGGTGAATCACCTGCTCTTTGAAGTCCTACCAGCACATAGACAAAAGTAAGGCCAACCACCAGCACACTCTCACTCATGTCACATACAAATGCAGCTGTGTGCGTAATACTGTATGCAGACTAGGGATGGGACGATATACAATATTATCATTTATAGCGATAACAATACTGATGATAATCGTATCGTGGTGAATGTCCATTATCTATCTATTTTCACAATTGACTTGAAAAAGCTGTCTAGCTCACTTGTGCAGTCCAATTCTATTGATTTATTCATGCATTTATTAGCCTGCATCTTTCTAGTCAGTCACCACCATGGCTGAAGGCTTGGCTTGCCGATTGTGCACCCCACATAGAAAAGATTAATCGGATTTGTTGAAATACTGGTTTCAAAACTAAAAGAAATCACACAAAAAAGATACGATACATATTTGTCATCATAATAAAAATAGTTTTTTAACAAAATTTTAAGGTAATTGATTCAAGTAGGTTTAAATGCAATTTTAAGAATTTAATAACAATATAATAACAATCGCAATAATATCGTAATTATTTTGGCCATGATAATCGTGATAATAATTTTGTATATCGTCCTATATGCCAAATGCAGACAAAATATTTCACTGTATGAGGAGCTCTGCTACATACGTAAATGACGTACCTTCCTTTTCACGTCAAATGTAAGGGAGAGGAGCAGAGAAAGGTAGAAGCCCATCTCCAAGAGATAATACCAGTATTGAGATGGCAGCAGAGACTACAACAAAGCAGAAACAAACAACACACACTTATTGACGTATATACTATAGACATAATACAAAATACAATAAATGAAATACAATCCATACCTGTTTAGGGAACCCTGCCCAAACCTCCCTCAGATTATAAAGCCAAGGTTTCTACAACCAACAAAAGAAAAACGAAACAATATACAAAGAGTTTCATAGCACCACAGATGAGAAGATAAAAACATAGTCCCCTCTAAGGGATCATACATACTTACATCATAGACTGCTATGGTCCCTCCAACAAATGCAAACAAGTAGAACGCACATCGCCAACTGTTGACGAGCAAAAATGTCACACAACTACACACACACATGCTAGCAGGTATATTCATTATTAGTAAGTATAAGGACCACACACACATGTTCATTCACCTTGCCTCACAGAACCTCTTGCGTAGTCCGGGCCTGTCCTGGTTCCTCCGCCTTCTGAACCAGACCTCAACTTTCCTTTGTGACCAGCTGGTCTTCTTACAGAGAGATCTCACATCAGCCTGAGACATATACAGTACAGGAGACCATCATTTATAACACAGTGATCACTTAGCAAAATATCAGTACGAAAACATTTGTGTTCACATATCCGAATAGGGACAAAGTTTCAACCGTCTCTAGAAGCAGCAAGAACTGGTACCATGTTGCACCGTACAAACAGGTTTCATGAATACAACTGAATTTGACAAAACTTGTAAGAGAATGCAGCAAAGGTCTAGGCCAAAAAAGCATACAATACATTATGATAAACTGCCTAGAATTGATTATCAAATACAGAGTTTAAGCTTTATTTTTCTATATTTAATAGTGTTATAATGAAAAGATGAATGAAATTCTAGTGAAATTAGTGAAATGAGATGAATGAGCTTGTTTTCCAGCGGTATCAAAACAGGAAAAACACATAATTTACATTACACAAAGCATTCATAAATAAATAAACAACCCATCAGTCAGCCAATCTGTAAACAGACCAGTACTGACCCAACAGTAAGGCGTTTTCAGATTGTGTATATACCCGTGAGAGGACTCTTGATTTGTGGCAGAAATAGTGTTCTAGGGCCGGGTTGGGCTCTGTTGTGATGCGTACCCTGTCCCTGACTGCCCAGACACTAGCCAGCGGTGCTGCCACATACCTGTAGCAACACACCAGGAAACAAGCACACTGTTATGCTGCTGTACAGTATGTGAAATATGGTGTGTGTCACACACACACACACACACACACACACACACACGTCTTCACCTCTCAAAAAGGTACCGTATAAGGAGCAGGACGAGGGCACAGGGGACTGCTGTGGTGAGATGAGAGGGCTTGGCGTACACCCGCCCCTCCTGGTCCTCCAGGTCAGACCAAGAGACACTCTCTGGCAGCCACAGACGCTCCCACCACAGCCACTCCACAATCCTCTCCAGCATGCTGCCAAACACACACACACACTCAAAATACATCAAATTAACAAACAAATTATATACATTATAAAACATTTTTTACAATTTCTTACATTCTGTATTTGTACATATATGTTCTGTCTGTATATTGTATTATTATGTAGCATACTTAATATGCATTATTATGTGTGATGCCTACCATATTGGACCTACAGTATACATATCCTATATTTTAAATTGCAACATGTGCAATATACTGTATATTTGATATATGATATGATAATTAAGTGCATCTGCTTGAGAAGCTATACCTTACTCATAGTACTCTTAAGAATATATAGCACTGATTACTATGGTAGCACTTTCTGTAATTGAGGAGACTAGATACAATAGATACTGTAGAAAGGAGGTACAGTAGATTCATATTTCAAATGGCGAAGCAGATAAAGAACACATGAGAAGAAATCATATAGTCCAACCTCTTGTGAACTCGGTCCATAATTGATAGGGCAGAGACTACAACAAAGCTCCTGGTGCTATCTAGGCCCAAGACCATGGCCTTGGTGTAAAGGATAGCCTAGATATATCAATAATTCTCCCTGACATATAGCATTTGTCATCAGACATCATAAGAAAAGCAGGCAGAACTAATAGAAACTGTGCAAAAATGTCAAATTTAACATTATCATGTTTTATAAATTGACTGCTTTTAGTCCCCTCGACAAACTTCACACTAAATAAACAACACACACATACACATACAACACACTCATCTACTAACTGCATGTAGTTACCAAATGCATTCCTGCGTGCAAATAATTAAAGGAATACAAAAACCCACTAAAATGTACAAAAGAACACTCACCTTCAGTAGATCTTGTGCATGTAGCGGTAGTCCTTCACTTCAACAGACTGTGGAGACATTACTTATTGACACCAGAACTAAAATATAGGTAGGTATTAATATCCCCCATATGCCCACGTAGCTTAGCGGTGAGGCAGCTTGGACTTGTGAGCATGCGTGTGTGGCAGCTCACCTGGGGAGAATGAATGGGTATCTCACTTTCAATCTTTTTTTTCTCTTTCCCTCCCTAAGTTTCCCTCTATCGCTGTCCTTGTCTGCTCAGTGCCTTTGGGGTTAGCCCCTTTTGAGGTCAGTTCAGGACAGAGCATTTTCTTCTACCTATATCACATGTTCCATTACATGTGTGTTGTTGTTTATATGTGGTGTCGGTTGATTATATAATTCACAGTGGTAGTTCAACCTCTGAACCAATCTGCTTCCATACAATCACATGCAACATTGCTTTGGAATCTGGAAACCCCCCACAAAGGCCCCATTCACTGGAGGGGCCTGAGAGGAGGGACTTACAGGTACATGAACAGAAGAGAGAAGAGAGAGGGAAGTGGGACAGCAATGTTCTCACAGTTGCCTTTTGGGCATTTAAGACAAAACAAAACAAGTAAATAAAAAAATAATTTGAAATTATTTTTTTATTCACATAGTAAATCTGTAAATATAGTAGGTTACATTTACAGAATTAGTGTGTAAATGTTGAGCTAATTAATTTTTAGGACTGCATTGGAACATATAAAAACAGGGAAGAAGAGAAGCAACAACTTCTGACCTATTGAGTTTAGTAGTATGATTTAGTGTTAGTGTTATTCTGCTATACACCAGAAGAGGGCAGCAAAACAATGTATTAGACATTTGATATGAATTAAATCCTCTTGATAAATGCACTTACATGTAAAGTGTCTGCATCTGCCCCATATGGAAAACATCAAACGGTAACATAAAAACAGCTAGCAAAATTGGATTAATATTTTATTATAATTTTCATAATAATTTATCAAATACTACAGTAAATACTGTATAAATAATAGACATATACATGTATATTGTAGTTAGTTATACTCCCTCTGGTCTACAGGGCAGCAATACTGCATGGGTACTGAAACTAACAAAGTAACGGTGTGGCTATTGGAGAGGAGCTGTGGGGAGGGTGTGTGTGGAAGAGGGGGGTGTGAGCAAAGAGGGGGGTGTGGGCAGAAAGACACAGATCAAGTGACGGTAAAAACAAGCACGTGCCTCAATGGAACTTGTTTTTCCAGGCATGGTGAAGAGAGTTCCAGAACCCTACACCCTTCATCTTGATCCACACCGTATAATTGAGCGGCGTGAAAAGGTCCTACACCTTTCCTGACCTCCAAAAAGTCAGTGTTTGCACCTCTTCTCCGTGACGACGAGGATACATGTTCACATACAAACTCATTTAAGTGGGCGTCCTTGTACAGTAGACCC
Source organism: Amblyopsis rosae (assembly GCA_025399935.1). Classification (NCBI taxonomy): domain Eukaryota; kingdom Metazoa; phylum Chordata; class Actinopteri; order Percopsiformes; family Amblyopsidae; genus Amblyopsis; species Amblyopsis rosae. The sequence continues at coordinate 21,721 of JAODTR010015919.1, forward strand.
CCGTTCACCGTAGAGATAGGTTGAGGCACAAAGAAGAAGGGGGAGGCTTCTTGCCCTCCGTCCTTTCCTGCTCCTCTGCCAGCAGCAGCTCCCTCACAGCTGGGTGTCACGCCTCAGTTCTCTGGGGGACAGCTGCGTGAAGCTGGTGGAGTGGCTGGGCTTGGCAGAGCTCGCCCCCGTCGAGTGGGCAGGCAGGGTGGAACAGCGGCCTTTGACCCTGGAGCGCTTCTCCTGCGGTGGAGGGCCTTTCAGCAGGACGAGTTCAGTGGGCCTTGCGGCCTTGTGGGTCAGGGGCTGGGCCTGAGGCTGGGTCAGGGGCTGGGGCTGCCCAGGGCTGCTGCTGGGCGTGGATGGATGTATGCGTGGTGGGGAGAAAGGGTCGGCCACGGGTGCACCCGGGGTGCGTAGCAGGACCAGGGGAACGTGCTGGGCCATCTGCTGGAGCCTGGTGAGGCTGGTGGAGTGGCTGGGCCGTGGGAGGCTGTAGGCAGTTCCGGAGCCTCTGTGACGGGAAGGCAGGGTAGAGCAGCGGGCCTTGGCCCTTGACCCGGGATCTATGGGCGGGGGAGCTATCGGGGAGAAGAGCTTGGGCTCTGAGGCGCTGCTGGCTGAGAGGCTGTGGGATGAGCCACGCTTAGATGGATGGGCCGGGGCTGCAGGGAGATCCTGGGGTTCAGGAAACTTCTGTTTGGAGCCTGGCTGGGGCAGCTCCACGTCCATAGGCGAGGGTTCATCATCTATATCACAACGACAGTCGCCGACTCTACACCACGGCCCTGTCCGTCCTTTGAAGATCGCCTTCGCAGTCCTGTCTGCTTCGCCGACTCTACACCACGGCCCTGTCCGTCCTTTGAAGATCGCCTTCGCAGTCCTGGCTGCTTCACCGATTCTTCACCAACGCCGCACCAGCCTTGGAGGATCGTCTCCGCAGCTCCGTCTGCCCCGCTATTCTTCCTCGCCGGCCCTCCAGCCTCTCGACTCCCCGGCGTACTCCGTCTGCTCCTCTACCTGGCCAACAACTCCACCTGTTGCCGCTGTCGACACTGTCGACACTCCAGCCGACGTACCAACTACACTGCCCCGTTGTTGGTATTTTCCCGTTATTCCCTGTCACTATATTAAACAGTTTAATTTAGTGTAGTTATTCTACATCTGCTGCCTCTACTTCCCGCGATTGGGTTTCCCTCTCCCGGGCCGTATCCTGGCATAGGGTTAGCCATTCTCAAAAACGCTATCAGATTTCAATCTCAAATTAACAAAAAAAACTCCCTCAGAAGCTCCACCCACACATTGAAATGCATTGCAAAGCCAAGGGCATTGTTGTTGTGAGCGGTGTTGGCCACTTTGTTTATGTTCCTATTTAGGGAGCCGGAGCCGTGCAGAAATGTCGGATTATATTATCAGCACGCACAGAGAACAGTAGATTAGTGAAATTCAGCAATTGACAAAAAACGCATTATCTTACAATTAGCTAACAATAACATATAATACCTACACTGACTATACTATTTGTTGGTCAAGGTTTAGTGTGGATCTGACCTGCAGATGGAGACGTCGGTAAAAAGTGTAGATGTGGGCTCATTGCCCGCTGGGAAGTTGCTAACGTTAAAATAGGACAGCGAATGCTCTGTGAAGCCGTTCATCGTGCCATTGGCGCTGTACATGAACTGGAACACCATGCGGGGAATAACCTCTGATGTGAAGGAGATGACAAATGCCTGGGAAGGAAAACAAGACATTTGTCCAGTTTCACTTACTAGACACATTCATGTGAATGGGTTGCAACTCATGACAAAAATACACTATATAATTATTAAAACTACTGATCTTAAATAGCAAGCATCTCAATCTTTTTAATAAATGATGGTCAATGCTGCAGTGTTTATCACTTATAAAGATATTACAATTATGATTTAGTGGAAGTGTTTTTGCACTACGTGGTTATGAATTGATCACTTACCATGCAGTAGCTGTTGCCATGATACTGTATAATGCAATACTGTAATATTAATATACCATTATTCAATTAGTGTTTTAAAAGAGTTTATGATTATAAAAAGGATGCTGGATTAAAAACTGTATTATTCAATACATATGGTAATTTATATCAATAGTGTTAATAATGTTGTCATCCTGTAAAGCATCAATATCTTTCAGTTCCTTTGATTGACGTGGCTATTGGCTAAACATATATTAGAGGTGCATGTGTATACAGTATCAGGTGCAGTGAACCTTTATAAGTGAACCGTTATCTCCCACAGGTCAAAGGTTATGGAAACGTATACATGCACACTTACATTTGTAATGACAGAAAATTTGCTGATTACACAGAGAATGTTGTACCAGATCCCTGGAGAAAGCATGCATAGGAAAAGAGACAAAGAGAAAAAGAACAGTGTGTGTGTGTGTCTCTGTGTGTCTGTATGTATGCACCTATGAGACCAGGTAACACACAGGAGGCGTATTATGTTCCCTTAGCGTCACTTTTCTAATGATTGTCAATATGAACTGAACATGAACAAGTTTATTTATATAGCCAAGTCAAGTTTATTTATATAGCCCTTAATTACATTGTAGTCTCAAATGACTTGACAGCCTACATTTCCCCCTTAACCTGCTCCTCTCCCCAGCTGGCTGTTTTGAAGGTTAGGGTGTGTCCTGAGTTTACAGAGCCCGAGGCACATACTGTAGAAAGAGAGGCACACAGGCTAAGGCCCCCTATCATTCACATTTCCAACTGTCATTTTGGACAGCTGGTGTCTTTACTATGCCACAACCTGTTTGGCTATCTAACTGTGAGTGGGAGGAGTCAAGTTGTTACACTCCAGAGATTATGTCACAGCTGGGGGCTACATCTCGCTTCTAAAGGCTTCTGACTGCTTTTACCTTTATTTTACAACAGGACCTTTAAGACAGGGAGATAAGAAGGGTGATTCCAGGACACACTACTAGACACGGAGGCTAACAGCTGTGATGTGTACCTATGTCTTTGCACCTCACGGCGTCACGTCTGCGGATCTCAGTGACAAACTTTGCAGCATCAAGGCGAATCTCAATGACGTTGTTGAGCAGAGCGAAGGCTGGTGCCAGAGGGAAGGAGGCCACGAACAGAGACACAAACCCATATTGGATGACTGGAATCACAAAGGCACACACACACACATTCACACACAGTGGAGAGACAATGTTAACTGTGCTTTTAAAACATCTCAGCCCCCGACCCACAAAAAGTATTTTGTTCATAGATAGAAATAACACAACATACAATGTTAACTGTATTTTTAAAACATCTCAGCCCCCGACCCACAAAAAGTATTTTGTTCATAGATAGAAATAACACAACATACAATGTTAAC
>JAODTR010015919.1:27097-51127 GCA_025399935.1 Amblyopsis rosae
ATACCATAACATGATGATCCATAACAACATGATGCATGATATGAGATGACATACCCAGCTCAGTCAACCAGACGGCGATGGCTCCGTAGACCTCCTCCAGCACGAGCACCACCAGCATGTTGAGCATGATGCCGGTGGTGGTGACGGTCATCCTCACACTGGCCTTGGCCTCGGGGTCAGGGTTCATGGACCACACGCTCAGCATGCAGATGCGATATATCGCCACGCCAAACACAGCTGAGAAGGTCACGACGATCTGGGCTCACACAGACAAACACACACGCATGTGTGCAGACCAGTGTTGGGCAGTAACTAGTTACTAGTAGTTAAAGTAACTAGTTGGCCTAATTGATAATAATCACCTAATCAACTAATTGAACCAACCCGTCCAATCATCTGGTTTGAGAGGCCGCATTGTTTTCACTTTGGCTGATTGTTGACTCCTAAGGTTCATTATTGTTCCAATAAATACAGGTTGTCATTTTTTGGAAGGGGCAAGACAGGGTAGATGTTGTTAAAGTAATATAGTAATGTAACTAATTACTTTTAATACCCAGTAATAAGTAAAAAACATAGTATTACTTTTTGAAAAAATACCGGTAATATGTAAATAGTAACTTATTACAATTCCTGAGTAACTTACCCAACACTGATGTAGACACACACCTTTTAGATAGAGTATAATAATAACACAGCGGTAAATTGTGACAATACCACGCCACTAGTGTGAGTGAATTGGATGATTGACAGACGTGAAAACAGACAGACAGAAATATGATTCTGTTTTGGTGTTAGGCGGTCCAATGGACGAATCCACAGGGGATATGAGTGAGGGATAATGTAGCAGAGATGAGTTTGCAGTACCAGCAGTAGTAAGGTGGAGACATTGACCAGGTAACCCAACAGGTGGTCCTCAACGTCCAGGGATTCTGGCTCACGCTGACGGGGGAACACAACAAGCCACACACGTGGCGAGGCATCAAGCAAACACACACAGACGTACACACAAATAGTGGACACTCTAACAAGCTTGGTCTGCATATAGCACTGGTGTGGGAAGTTGTGTTTCATGAATGTTAATGTATCGTGTACTGTACAGCATTCGGCTACTGTACTGTACTGTATATGTTATGCTATTAAAACAGTTGTTTGTTTGGACAATCACCCTCCACACACACACAACACACACAGACACACACACGTGCATGTGTGCTGTACGTGTGAGGAAGGTCAAAACACGTGAACCACTTCTGTTTGTGTGCCACGCACAGGTTCAGTAGTAGCGTCGTTCCATAATAGTCTATGTCACGTGCATATGTTTCTCTGCTACATAAATACACGTCTAGCAGGTGAGCACACAGAAATCCCATCTCTCTCTCTCCCCTCTTCCTCCCCCCTCCCTCCCACCCATGTCTCGCTCCAACAGTAATCTGGGCTAATCTCAGCCGGGTAAAAAGCTTTGGACTGAACCACCCATACAGGTCGAGGAGGGGGATTTCCTCGTCGCACATATGGGGATGCCCTGCGACGTGACCACGGACAGACACGTCACGCTGAGTGCCCTAACTGGGTTGATCCAAGAGAATGCACCGGGAGGAGGAGCGTCCGAGGAGGCGGGACCCCCTCTTTTAACATTTTCCATGTTTGGAAGCTTAAATCACCTAAATGTAAAAGCTCTCTCTATCTCCCCGTCCCACCACCGGTTCACTTCCCGGTACCTTACCTGGGATGCCAGCATATGGGCCATTTCTCCATCTGTACCACCTCCATTCCTTGCAGCCTGCAGCGGGATAAAAGAAAGTGGAAATATATAGCGAGGATTGAGCCTGACCATGATACTGTACCATGATGCCCTATATTACAGTACAACTAGGAATAGCTAAATTACCTTCTGGAGGTGCAGAACATTTTGTAGAAGCTTTCAACATTGTCTAGTCTATATTGAAATCATCGCTAATGATTAGACTTGCACCAATGTGTGTCCGTATGTTGTTTAAACTCTGTTTGGTCATATTTAAAACATCAGCATGTCTCTGTAACAGAAGCACAGCGTGTGTGTGTGTGTGCGTGTATGCACCTGTGCGTATGCGCATGTCTGCGCTTGTTATCGCATGTCCCCCTACCTTTTTTGTATTCTTTTCTCTCATCTTCTCCTTCTTCTCCTGCAGGACAGTCTCATATTCTGGCCGTACCTCCTCCTAGCAGAAACATGTTAACTCTGCTTGTTAAACAGCTCGGGGTAACAGGTCACATCGTTATAAACATTTTCCTAATCACTCAGTAGATTGCTGTAGGATGGTACCAGTGCAGTTCAATAACTGTTGTCGTACTACTGTATCAATTATAACATTTTTCATATATGATTTGATAATCCAACACCATTAATTTAGACAATGAATTTCAGTTTACAAAAGTATTAAAGTACTACAGGCATGTTGAAGTTGCTTACTTTGTTTATATTATTTTATGGAACGGGCATATTTTTGTCAATATAGAAAGCACTATTATATTTTCATTATACTGTATATCACTCACAGTATATCACTATCACAATACCACTGATTCTTTTATTTCTAGAAAATAGTTTTATTACAAATGGGTAATTAAAAGAAAAGTTTTATTCAAATGATCATTCAATTAATAATTTCAACCTGACAATCAGATTTGAGCGACAAAAAACATTAACAAGCTTCAGTAGGCTATTTGTGATGTATCCTTAGTCACTGTTAGTGAGCTCACAACTCACTGGTACAGTAAGGTAAAACCTATGTACGGTTATGTACGTTCCAATGTTGCAGGCAAGGGACAACAACATTTCAATGTGAGTATAGCGATATACAGTATACAGTATTTCAGCAACACAAGCAACTTGGCATCACATTCAATGATTTTCCATTAGATGAGGAGATTTTAACTCTTTATCAAATAAACTGTCCTTGAAGCTGTGCTGTAGACAACACCCTGATCTACAACAGATATGGATGGCTACAACTGTACATGTTTGCACATAAAGTATAGTACAACAAATTACAGTATAATGTATTACCAGGCATATGTGAGGGATAAACTGTGTGTGTGTGTGTGCGTGCATGTGCATGCGTGTGCGTGCATGTGTGTGTGTGTGTGTGCAGTCATGTGTTGGAAGGGGCTGGGTAGGGGACAGTCTGGGTTATTAATAGTGTTTGGATGTGATTCCTAACTCGTCAGCATGGCTGCTTTAAGAGCAGCTCAATCTCATTATAGACCAGGGCAGAGACAGGGCATAGGCCTATGTGGCAGAGCCAGACTATAATCTATGACGATAGTATGCACTGTACTTTGCTGTGCCCTCTGTGACATCTGATGTGGCCTCTATATAATCACGCACATGAATAGGAAATAGATAATCAGGGAACAACATAAAGAATGTAGGGACATTCAGGGTGTGTGTGTGTGTGTGTGTGTGTGTGTGTGTGTGTGTACCTCCTCATCCTCCAAACTGGTGAGATCCCAGCAATGTTTCAGACACATCTGCCGCCTCTTCCAGTGCTCAAGGAAACAGGCAGCTGCACACACACACACACACACGCGCACACACACACGCATACACACACACGTGCACACAAGTATTTTTCAACACAGAGTGAGTAAAGGGTGTCCCCATAAAGCCCTCAAAGGCATTGTATGAGAAGGTTAATGAGTGCTTATGTACCCCATAGAGACATGAAAATAGCAAAGAGGACAGTGACCCCGTTGTCAAACAGGTATGTAGCTCTCGCCACTGAACACACTGAGCTGAGTCGCCAGTAGTCACACACTCTGTCACACAGTGGACACATGGTGATGTTCAGGTCGCACGTCTCCTGACTGACAGAAGCACACATATGGAAGTGACATGAACCACTGATGCAGGGTGAGAAGACAAACACCACAAACATCTACTGTGCAGTATAGGCTGTGTGTGTTTGTGTGTGTGTGTGTGTGTGTGTGTGTGTGTGCCTGCATGTGTGTGTGTTTTGTCTATTCCATTATATTTAATATTTGTAATACTTGTAAATTAGGAATCATAGTATGTATACTTTATTGTAACTTCCATACATACCTGGGCACATTGGTGTTAACAGTAAATATGCCATACATGAAGACAGCGATCCCCAGTAGAGATGGCGGTATTAGGAGTTGTGTATATACACCCAGCCAAGCAAAGTACAATCCAATATGCTCTCCGAAGTACTTTCTGTCAAGGCAAAGTCAAAATGCATCATGCAGCTCACAAACATGCATCATGCAATCACATCTACGAGGTGTTGAATACCTGATCAGGTCCACAGGCTGGTATTTATGCATGACCCCATAGTTGGCCCATTCCTCATGGAGTATCTGAAACACATCATATAATGTTAATTACAGTAAGCCATAAAATTGTATAGCCCATGCATGTGAAAAGTATCCACATGTCAAACATAACGCATAGAAAATAGGGAATATTTTATGTACTGTTTACATTTATTTACACTGTTTCTTAATGGTAGCTCCGTTATGACAGCTCCCTATGTAAACATGTAAAGATATTCACTTTGTGTGGACACATTTTAAGAATCACCATTACATGATTAATGTTATTAGTGTAGTATGGCACTACCTGGATACCTTATGTGAAGGGGGTGGAAATACATACTAGACATCTTCTCTAGTTACTGTTGCATCTGTTGATGTCAGCAATGCATATAAACCAATCACAAGACAGCTAATCATAATAATAATATCAGCTATTTGAGACTATTAGTGTGTACACACCAAGTATGCGCACAGACAGTGGTCAAAGATGATCTCAAACATATTTTTACTATACCATTAGTACCCTACAAGACTGTTGTCTTCTAGGTAACTACTGTAGAGTGGCATTAATAGGCAGTGATAGTTATTCAATCATGTTGTCTCTAAAAAAAACTGCAGCAAAACCCTTTGTTAGGGATACGGCATTTTTCATTACACAACAGATGAGTGAATAAAAAAATTTCTTTATTCATGTTATTTTAAAAGCCTATTATTCACCTCACCTGTCTGTCATTACGCTGATCTCGCCGTCCTCTCCTTGTGCATGACCCCTACGAGATGTGAAAGAACTCTTCTCAACCTGCTTTCATCCAAATGTGATGGAAACAGAATACCGTATACTGTATTGTGGCTCTTCACAAAGGTCTCACTGGAATGTACTCACGTCATGCAAAGGGAAGGCAGAGCCGTAGACACCCCGAGCCAGTAATGTCGTGATGCTTGGTGAGACACAAGAGAGAGAGTGAGTGCAGGCATGCAGACAATAATATTGTACTTCTAGTAAAAAACAAATATATATATATTTACATGGGAGAACTCACCAGTGGTTTGGCAAGTTTGTGTACATATAGTACGTGAAATGATCTCTGCAACCTTTTCAAAAGACACACAGATTGTGCAGTCAAAGGCAGATGGTAATGTTTTAGTAAATATGTGTAATAGTAATACACATTTAAAGTACAAGTTATGTTGTGATTATTTAGTGAACTCACTATTCGGCTGCGCGTGGCATTGTCAAATACGGTTTGTGTGGACTTGATGTCATACCTGTAGATAACAGAGAAGATAAGTCCTACTACTGTATAATGTATAAGACAATACTGCATGTAGTGACACCACATTTTTTTCTGAGCAAAATAAATGTGCCATTTGGCAGAAAACAAATCACATTTTTTCTAATGTGAAATGTTTTGTATTTACAGTATTGTGGAGTATTAGTATAGGTTGGTGGAGCCAGGCTACTAATATTCTTAGCTCAATATTTCGATGAGGTTATAGAGTGGAAACCCTGTTCACAATAATGTTAGGCACAGCCACCCTGCTGGCGGACAAATCAGCGTGATGAGCAATGACGGTGAAGTCAAACGTGTTTCAAACTGGTGGTAGAGCTAGATGAAAAATTAAAACAGATGTATCAACGCGGATTGGTTAAAGGTTGTCCAATATTTTCTAAATTAACCTGAGGTCTACACCCAGAAGGACCCAACGACTGTTAACAATTCCCAATGAAGCGGGTCTGGAATAGAGTATTAAGGCCATTGTAAATAAATATTAATATTATAGAGCTCGGGGAGCAGGGTAATATTCCGAGATTAAAGTCGTATAGAGAAATAAACTCTGATATTCAGAGTTTATAAAGATGTAAATGTGTGAGTGTTTTTCTCCCCCTGTAATACTACAGTATCTGGATTTTGAAGAGACATTGCCGTGAATTGGGCAAGGCGACTGATTTGGTTGAGATTATATCTTTACAGTATATGCATATGCAAGGCTAAGGGCAATGTAATATTTGGTACAGCAAGACAGGCTATGACAGATCATGTCAATCGATCCTCAATGTGTGGACATCAGAGCACAGTGCTCTAATAGTCTATTAGGCACCGGCTTATCTTCAAAATCCAGACATCTAAGACTGTGATTGTAGGCTAAAACCATGAGTAGCATAGTACTTATGGGTAAAGATCTGATTGAAAATTATAATTAGGTAATACAATACAGAATAGCCAGCCAGCAACAACGTTGTTGCAAAGTGAACGAGTCATTGTATTTTCGAAATTTTATAAACTGAGTTTATCCACAAATGTTTTATCTCAATGGCCCTAACATACCATCATACTATATTATACAGGCAAATATATTATGCAATACAAGTTTGAGGTGCTTCTTGGGGTGGAATTACATTAATACATTATTATTATTATAATTATTATCTAACCTGAATAAGATACAGTATAATTATGCACTGGTCCAATTATTGTCAACGTCAAGACTAGGAGTTAATGAAATGTATATTTTGGACATTTTTCTAATGTATAAGCAACTAATGAATTTCTAAGAATGTGATGCCATTAAAGATAGTATGTGTGTTTATGTCAAGAGTACAGTATGTGGTGAGAGAGAGAAAGCATGTGAGGACTTACAGATGGAGTTTGTCCCTGATAAAGGCATGCTTGAGTGTTTTGAAGTGAATGCGTGTCTGCGAATCTCTGTTTATGTCACAGTCAGTGATGTCTGGCTCAAACGGTTTGGTGATTTCAGTTATCAGGAAATCCCACACACCAGCAATTCCTGTCTTTTGCCGCAGTTCACATTTCTGCTCAATTAAAGAATGCACGTTTCCCGTTAAAATCCAATTAATCACTACTTTGACTTTACTGTATTACATATTATGCCATTATTGAGGAAATATTGTCCAATTAATTAATAACGTTCAAAATCAAAAATAAGACAATACATTATATACATACTGTATATCATAAAGATTTTGGTAAAATGCTGACCTTTTTCACAGGAACTTTAATCTTCTGAAGCTCTGCTTCGCGGCTGAGTATAGGCCATGGGATATGTAGCCGAATAAACCCTATACCTTGCGACCTCTATGACAACACATAAACCACAAGTACACTGTTGGGAACACAAGCCTTGTATTTTTTATTCATTCTTAAAGCCTGTACTTATACTATATACAAATCTACTAGTACATGTACAACAATTAATAACTGGTCAAGCATGAGAACTCGACTACATAAATGTCTGAAAGGCAAAACTCCACAGCTATTTGCAATCTGCACACAAGATTGCTAGCAAAACTATAACCAGAGCACTTGGTCTCTCTCTCTCTCTCTGTGTTGTTCACTGACCCTGCCTGCTGGTGGATCCTTCTTACTAAACCTGACACAGAGTACAACTTGCTATATTGACACAACCCCAATAGAGTATGTCAGTAGAAACGGGACAGTACTAATCTTTATAATTAATTATTTTGGTTGATTCTTTTATCATAGATCTATCAAACTCCCACAGAAAAAGAGGGAGGTCTAATCGGAAGTCAGTAAACAAGTAAACAGCAAAGCTGTAAAGCTTGGAACACTTATAAATGGGCTTTAAAACATCAAACATCCATACTGACACTCACTTTCAACAGTAGCTATTTAATATGCAAGGACTTTTTCTTCCTGATTCATATTTAGCTTTGCAAAACCACATGTTTAAATCAAAGTACGTGCTGTGAGTAGAAGTGACATTATGGACATATATCAACATGAGGAAAATGTTAAGTCAGATGTCACAGACCATTGTTAGTGTAATGAGGGAGGGGACATGTATACTCACCTCTTTGTCCCTCTCTATATGTAGTCCAGCTTCCACAAGTCCAGCTTCAAACTCCTGCCTTATTACAACCTTCTCAACATCAGTCAGCTTTGACTCCTCCACCTCCGCCGTTACCAAAACTGTCTCAACAATATCCGCTTCTGTGTTCCGTCTGACTGGTGACGGCGTGGGTATACTCCCATTAGACACAATGGAGAGGCGTGATTTTGATCCTCGCCTCTTTTTGTATTTGTAACAAAGGACGTAATCCACCTTTCTTCTGCCATCAGCAAAATACAGCCCAGGACCAAGTTCTATGCCAGTGTCCTTAACAAAACACACAAAACAACTAAATAACACCAGTGTACATGTGCAAACTGTAAAGACCCAATGGGCAGGTGAAATGAAACACTTAGAAGCATGTTATAGAATTTCCCTACCGGAAGAGGGAGTTCGTCATTGTCTGGAGGGTTGACGGTACCTCCATTGGCAGCATAGAGGCCCAGACCAGATATAGTGCAGGCCAATGAAAAAAGTTTGTCTGATCGAAGTGCTGATGACTCACTCATTGCTGTGTTGGCATCCATGCGCTATATTCCATTCCATCCCTCTTTTGACGAAAGATAGTTTTAATATTTAGTACATTTTACTGAATCCCGTATCTTCTTTGTATTATTTCTTAACATTTTAACCTATATGTATGGGTAAATAAATTACAAAAATAAGATGCCTTCTAATCATGACTTCTCCTGATGTTATAACAGGTACATTATACATTTTCTCTTGTCATGATGATAGCAATGAAAGTCAATCCATAACCTCACAATATCCATAAGGAGGTGGTGCAGTGTGTACACTAACTCATTACTTAGAAATTACCCACATGGAGACACATCCTGCCTAATCCTGATTTATCACGTGTGTTAGCAAACAACACATCTAAATGGAAATCTATAGGCCTATTAGGCCTACAGATCAGATCACATGCAGGCCTAAAATTATGTTATATATATATATATATATATATAGTGAGAGAGAGAGAGAGAGAGAGGAGAGAGAGAGAGAGGGTGAGAGAGAGAGAGAGAGAGAGAGAGAGAGAGAGAGAGAGAGAGAGAAAGATGCCTTTTGGTGCTGTTGGATATGTAAAACTTAACATGTACTGTGTGTGTGTGTATATATATATATATATATATATATATTATACACAGGGTTTCTTTTTTTATGTTTGTATTGACTTTTATAGTTTTAATATAATGTACCTATACATGCGTGCAAGAGGTTGTGAGCCGCTGCAGCGAGAGAGAGAGAGTGATAGGGTATTAATATTTAAGTGTGATAGGGAAAGCTACCCTGCAAAGGCTACTTATTATCATAAGGTTCAGGTGCAGCAACTCGAGATCCAGAGGGATATGCTTGCATATAGCATATGGAGCATCTTTTCCCTTCCTTCCGCATAAATGTGATCTAATGTGCCCCTAGGAAGACGTAGGCATAACTACTGACAGCTGAAGACTAAATACAGTTATTACAGCCACCCTAATACACTAGGGCAGGAAGAAACGGAAAGGTAGGAGGTCTAATATTGTCTGTGCAGGATCACAGCAGATTACACATCGCTAATTATAACAGCTGCCTGCCATAACAGATTGAAAAGCGCGTGCGCGCAAGCACACCCACACACACACGCTTGAAGAAATGACAATTGAAATTAAATTAAAATATAATGCATTCTAGTCAAGTAAAATGCAGACCGTAGCCTTTCGTTGTCGTTCATGTCGTCATTCACGCTGTATCCTTATACAAAATACTCCAATAAATAACTTACAAAAAAATCCAACAGTTGTCTGCACGCAGATGGTCAGGAGACAACATAAAACAATATTCCTGGCATAACTAATTAAAAGCAGTCAGCAAAATAACGTTTGATGTAGGTTACTCAAATCAAACAGGTTTGCCATGGTCACTTACCAACGCCCGTTGAAAATCTGTTCATTGCAAAAGATGGACAATCTGTTCGCGCTCCCGGCCCAGGCTTAACGCGCGTGCATGGAGGCTAATTCCCTCACCGCTTCGAAGGGAGGGCAAGAGGGTGCCCGTCCACGTCCATCAATACAAGTGAAAAATGTGTGTGTGTGGCATGGGTGTAGATTTCCTTTGAACATTTGGGGTGGAGGGGGGGGCGCTTACATTATAAAGCGGGGGTCCTCCCGACCCTCATACAATTTTGAGAATCAAACACACATTTTCAGCATTCTGGTGAATTCCTATTGAACAATTTGTGCCTTTTCTGCATCAATAGGTGGAAATGTCTATTTATTTAAAGGAAAATACAGGAACCCTGGCACAATTCAAAATATAAATATAGAATATAGGCCTAATGCAGTAAGGGTTATTAACAACATAGTGCTTTAGGCATAGGCATATTTCATATTTTTCACACATATAGCATGATTCTTTGGGGGAAGGAGATTATAAATACATTTAAATTAATGTATTAATCCCTAGACTTTAACAGCTCATATATTCATGTTAAAAACTTTCTGCATATTGAAAACATCTGTGTGATGATCTAGGCTAAACTATTAGCTGACTTAAAACAATATTAGTCTACTACACATTTTGGCCAACACCTATTAAAACTAAATCTAAATATTGAAGGGGACACATCCCCTGCATCCCCCATGAAACCTACGCCTACGGTGTGTGGTGCATGTTGTATGGTGCGTGCGCATGAGATTGGACCAGATCAATCAGACTCAGGACTCAAGGCAAACGTAAATCGGAAAATAACCACAGGCAACATATACTGTAAAATAGTTTTTTTACATGATGTTTATTATATTATAATGGGTACATGTTTATTTGGGATTCTCTCTCTCTCTCCCTCTCCCTCTCTCTCCCTACCTCTCCCTCCCTCTCCCTACCTCTCCCTCTCTCTCTCTCTCTCTCTCTCTCTCTCGGTGCGCGCTAGGTGCAGCGCTTGAACAGGCAGTCGCATGCGGTGACAGACAGCACAGTGTGTTCTACGGTGGTTCCGTTGGCACACAGGAGCGGCACACCCAGAGGCTCCGTCTGCACGGCTGAACAGCACATACACTCCTGCTCCACAGCAGCGCTGGCCAGGGAATACATGGACTTGCTATGGCACTTACCCTGAAACATACAGATAAACATGGAGGGGGGGGGGGAGGGTTATCATTATTATTATTATTATTGTGTCTTTGCGTGTGTGTATGTCCTTCTCACCTCACAATAGTGCAATTCTATCTGGTGTTCTGACTGGCAGTCGCCTGCTCTGATGTAGTTGAGCGTTCCCAAGGTCTTCTTGCACTCTGGCTCCGCACCTTGGCAGCAACAGAAACAACATGCTCTCAGCACGTTGACATAAGCGCGAGCGTATAATAACACACTGCGTTGCTAACCCATGCATGCTAAGGCACTTACATATCTCACAGCAGCTTGTTCCAATCCGGCTGACCTTTCCCTGAAAGTGAGGAAAGCTTTATCAGAGCATTTATTTTGCATTTTTTGTAGGTACACATTTAGGATTAATGATGAACTTGTTAATGGTGAACTTGTTGTATTGCTGTCATACCCCCTGGTCCAGACAGGTTTGTCGGTTGAAGGGGGGGCAGGTGGTAATTCTATTCTGCAGGATGAGGTCTCCTTGACTATTAACGCCACAGGTGTATAGGTTGCAACCTTCCTCACGAGAGCTGTTCACCTGTGAAGAACCAGGGGCGAAAACTTGATTAGGTAAAGTGTGAGTCTCTGTTAATTGTTGCTACAACCCCCTACTGTAGTCTAGGTGCTTTGAATAGGGTTGCCAGGTTCTGGTGGGATAGCCTTTTAATGTTAACAGCAAAACAAAAGTGACTTTGTTGTGGAAGTGTAACTGATAGGTCCACACACTATTGACTACAGTATAGGTATATACTATACAGTATATGTATATACTGTATAGTATAGGTATATTCTGTATAGGATGTGTGTGCGATTATCATATTTGTTATGTACTGTATGTACATCAGAACGGTAGCATGCTAGTGTAGCACGCACCTGCACACTGATTTGTCCGCCCGGTCTTTGCAAGATACACGCTGACGGAACACAGCGGCCGCAGCAGGCATCTGGCCCCGGTGGCTCCATGGTGTACCCCTGAAACAGCAGGACGACACAAACAGGGTGTAAGGCACAACGCACATCAGTGCACTTGAAGGGACAATGGTGGACAGTCACTGCAAGTAAAAATGTAAATATTAAACACTACGTGTTGTGAGACTCAAAGCCGTGACAAAACTATGTAGTTCTGTGTGAAAGAATATAATATAAATATGATTCACGGTAGACAATGTTGTTGTTCGGGGGGAAATCAGAGCTGTCTATAGAATTTTAAGGAATGTACGTGGCGGAACAATGACAACGACGCTTCTTGATGCTGAGGAAGATGAGGGTTGTCATGGTGACGGCGCCAAGCAAACAAAGGGTCACCTCAGGGCAAGTGGGGCATCTGATTCTCCGGCAGGAAAGCCTGTACTTCTTCACAGCTCCGTCCTCCACAGAGCACTGACAGTGTGTGCACACGTCCACCATTAGCCTCTCTCCTGCCTGCATACGCACACACACACACACACGCACGCACGCACACACACACACACACACACACACACACACACACAGTATGATATAATCAGACACAGCATACTGAACACAGTTATAAACAAATCACATTGTTACTCACCCCTATAATCGTGTGGTTGAGCACACAGGCATCCGAAGGTTCTGTGAAGTGAATGGAGCAGACAGGATTAGAGATAGTTATATTACCATACATATATTAGTAGTATATTGAGTAGTATATTAAACATCAGGCTTTCTGAAGTTACATAATGCCACAAGGTGGCCTTGGAACTTCCACGAGGCCTGACAGAAGTACTGGTGTGCCCTCTGCTGGTTAGAATGTGAAGCTACATTTGGGCAGAATATGTGGATGGCATTGAAAGTGGGGTTTTTTGGCCACTTTCAGTGAATATTCCTTGAGCTGTCTGCTCTGTGTGTGCACTGGAAATGATCCAGTGTTCCTACGCACCCTCGGCTCTGGAAATAGGAACACAAACAAAGTGGCGCACACCACAATGTGTGTCCAGTGTGTGTGTGTGAGTGTGAGTTGGGGGGTGGGGGTTGGTCTTCTAGGGAGCAATCTATGGCACTGAAGGCATTTGTTGATTTTGTGTGCGTGCGTGTATGTTGTATGTTGTGTACGTGTGTGTTGTGTTGTGTGTGTGTTGTGTGTGTGTGTGTGTGCGTGTGTGTGTACCACAGGAGCAGTGGGGACAGCAGTCCTGCCTGTCACAGTGCAGCTCGCTCCCCAGGGGGCAGGTGGGCGTGTCCATCTGCGAGCAGCTGACGTTGGACGTGGAGACAAACACCTCCCCGTGCACACGCACACACTCACGCAACACACACTTATCTGCTGGAGACTGCCACACCTCTCCCACCTAACCACAGACGGAGAAATAAACGGACGTCAACCTCGGAGTAGTCTACATGATAGAAGGAGATGTAGGGGGACGAAGGGGGGAGGGGGGTGGTTGTTTGGTTTGGCCAGATTATCAGGAGAGACCCAATGAAAGGAACACACTGTCTGCTGCTGTTCATTTCATCTGGTCACTTCTCAATAACAATGCAGGGGAGAGAGAAACACTCAAAGAAAGAGACCTTGTCCTGCAGTACTTCTCATAACAAACAACCAGCGTATAAGCAGCAGGGCACACATACACGTCTGAGTCGTCCTCCCACGCGGGTGTCGCCCCTCAGTTCTCCCTCAGCAGGGTCCACACAGCTGGTCTTCCTGCACGCCCCACAGCACTCTCCCTCTGCAGGACTGTATGAGGAGCCCTGCATGGGGCCACATGGGGTTACCACATGACACCGTGCTGCGGCCGCAGTAGGCACATTATATTAAAAGCTATAAAATCAATACAAACTTATAATGAATAAATAAATACATATATACAGTACATGTTAGGTATTACATATCCAACAGTACAAAAAAGCATCCCTCTCTCCCTCCCTCCCTCTCACTCTCTCTCTCTCTCTCTCTCTCTCTCTCTCTCTCCACCTCCCCCTCTCACCAGTGGGCAGGTGCGGTCACAGACGGGCAGTGTACACTGAGCGATGTGCAGGGACGTCTGTGCATCCGTCAGCTGGGTGCAGGTGCAGCTCTGACACGCCTCCTTCCATTCGCTACCCACTGGGTGGACCAGGCCCCCAACCACACACACCTGGATGGGACACACGGATAGAGGATGTACCTGTTGCTAGCGGTGGTTCTAGTTAACATGGTATAACCAGACCCAATAGTCGGGCAGAGCCAGGCTAGGCTACCATTAGCCTAGTAATATTACTTAATAATAATAATAATAATCACTTTTCACTCAAGAAAGTGCTTTACAGAAGAAGAAAGAAAAGAAGAAAAAGATATAAAATGGCAAAATGCAAATAAATCAACAATAAAACAAAAATGCAAAAAAGGAATAATAGACATGATATTACAAATGAGACATTACATGATAAATATTGTATAATTATTCAATTACAAACTTAAGACATGCACTTGTTTCTCAAGGAGAGCTAACTAAATGTGACCTACCTAAGGCACATAACCATTTAGACGCAGTAGAAGTAACAAACACGCACGGGCATGTGAAAGTCACCTGGTCAGGTTGGCACCTGGTCTCAGTGCAGCCACAGTCATTGGTGGAGGTGGCCGTGAGAAACCCGGTGGGGCAGGAGCGCGTGGTGTTCTGGCAGTCACACGCGCATTCGTGCACATCGCAGCACTCGGTCTTCTTGACGGACAGGCGGTGGTGGGCGGGGCAAGCAGGGGGCGCTTGGAGGGCGCAGACTTCCTTTTCACAGACTACAGCAGAGAACGGTGTCAACAGAAACCAGACGTGAGCTAGGCTACGTGTGTGCTCTTGTTTATGTATGTGAGCGCATGAGCAGTGACAACAACTGCACGGTTGACTGTATATCAACAGGCGCGTGGCAGCTCACCGCATTCATGAATGGGCTGACATTCCCCTGGGTTTTTCAGCACAAGCTGCTGTCCATTCTTACACGTGGGCACGTCTGGTAGGTCACAGCTAACCAGATCACACACTGCAACAGCACAGTGCCACACACAGTACAGTGGATTTCACAAGATGAGTACAGACAAGTGTATATAACTGACAATATTACGGACACATTTCAGCTATTTGGAATGTGTAGAAATTACTTGTAACTGGAAAACAATTAGGTAAATGTAAACACAACTTATGTTTTTAATTCCATATAATAACGTTAGAAATGGCCACAATATGTTGCCACAACAAATCAGTATAATGTGAATGATTCCTGTGAATCTGCCAACAATTATATTATTATATTATTATTATTATTAATATTATAATATTACATACATACCACATTCATACTCAGGACAACACCTGGACTCTCTCTTCTCCTGCCGAATCTCACAAGGACCACATACTGGAGCTACACAAGCAAACACACACTTAAATACTGAGAAATATTCCAATACATCATAAGACATGTTTCTCCTGCTACATGGCAAAGCCACAGAAATCGACCAAATTAAATCCTTAAAAAATGCTATGTGATGGATGCGCTTACGCTTGGCGTCAATGCAGGGACGTGCAGTGCAGTTAATGCGTTGTTGGTCCAAACACATACAGATTAAACACGGGTTCTCATCTGGCACCCAGCTCTGCATGTACTACATGAACAAACCCAAAGTTGATGTCACACTTTCACATATTGCCACTAGATGGCAGTACACCTACCGTCATTTAGACCAGTTTAAATGCCTGGCCTGTCACACTACATGTCTCACCATGTGAGTGTGTCCACGGCTGTCGATGCACTGGCTGCACGCATCACGGGAGACACAGCCTCCGCCACGCAGAACCGTCCCGCCAGCACAGAAGCAGCCCTCGGTGGGTTGGTCCATACACGAAGAGTTGGACACTCTGGCGTTCCCCCAGTCGCCGCGCAACTCTCGTATGTTGTCACAGTCCTGCACGCAACCAGTCCGACATGCATCGTACTCCATGGAGGCCTGGCATTGCATCGCTGTAACACACACACGCACGCACACGCACCCTTATTTTTCTTCAGGTTTTTAGACTGTTACAGGTCACGCTAAGGTGCTGGTTTAATCAGTCTCTGCTGATTAGCATTCCTCCAAACTCCAGCTCACCATAATAAAATAAATTAACCAGAGCACAATATTTCACACTAGCTTAACTTTAATCCAAAATTCCACTGAAAACCTTCCTGTCATTCATTTTACAGGAAGGACAGGTGTATGATGGGAAACTCCTGGATTCCTAATCAAACGACCACTTAAAGATACAGTCAGCATTTGCAAGCTATTTGCAAGCTAATCTTGAAAAAAATGACACTGTACTACACATCCCTGGCGCTCACAAACCGCTCACATCAACAAAGCCGTGGCACTGCGCTTTGCTTCAGAATGCGCTTTGAGGTGTGGAGGGATATTGTTAGCAAGCGTTCTCGAAAATGACTAACCCTGCCTCTAAATCCCATTAACCTTGCTCCAACGTGTTTCCTGGTAGTGTGTGTCTATGTCACAGCTTCACAGTGCTGTCATCATCGCACACACACACTGAAGGAGAGAGAAGCGACTCACGGCACAGGTGAGGGCTCCTCCAGTCCACACACAGCCCCCTCTGCCTGCAGAGGTGGGCATAGGAGGAGATGAGCTCACATACGTCTGCCTCCTCGCACGCCTTCTCCTCGCACATGGCGAGGAACAGCTGGACGGGCACGTGTACGTGACAGGGCTCGAACGCCGTTGACTGGAACGCCTGGCACCGAAGTGCTGCCCCGGGCACGCACACCGCCTTCTGACGTGGCAGGCACACGGCGCCCTCCTTGGATGACGTCCAGTCGGAGACGAACGCCCGCTGGTCACCGGTCAGGCTTCCGTTACGCAGAGAGAGGTCGTTAGCCCTCTCTTCCCCGCAGGCACCTGGCAGGACAGAAGACACACAATGAGACACGAGACACGAGACAGAAAAGGACACACACGAAGCAGAGAACAAGACACGAGACACAACACGTGAGACAGAGAATGAGATACGAAGCAGATTGAGGAGTATGGCTTTAAAGGGGGCTGTATGAACACGTTACCACAGATGCCAGAAGTATGGCTGCCCGGGTCAGAGCTGAGCAGCCTGAGGGTGAACTCGCTGCTCTGGGGGGTGAAGGCCAGGACGTAGCCATGGTCTGACCGCACCTGCAACATCACCCCCCCATAGCGCACCACCTCCAGACCACTGTGTCGCCATGGCAGCGCCAACACTTCACCATCCAGCGAAGCCTGCTTGTAAATAAGAGTGTATGACACAAACATACCCATGCTGTTATATTACCCCAACTAGACTTTTCATTATAATGTTTCATTACACTAAAACAAATAAACATTTCCATAGAAAGCACAATGTTCTGGCCTTAGATATAAATAGTAGTAATAACACAACTAATATACTGTAGAAAAAATGACTGATAACGTTAATACAAATATTGCCTAAAATAAGCAACAGTGACAACCGAAAGTCCTACACAACTAACCTCCCACTAATATATTTCATATATAACTTATCCATTCCCAGAATAGGTATGTCCTTATCAATAAATAATCTGATTCATTTTAATGAGGATTACGATTTTTAAGAGTTTAGGAGCATGTGGGCAAAACAACCTACCGTCATATCATCTGTCAGCAGCAGTTTACTCTCTCCATGGGTGACCTCCATGGCTTTCATGCACACCTGGTTACGGTGGGCAATACCCTGGCAGGAGCCACTGTGGAGTTTGACCTCTGACTCCGCCACAGTGAGAAGTGTGTATGAGCAGGCACCCTCGCCGTCCAACCGCAGAGCCATTCCGTCGAACCGCACCACGTGATTGGTGGAGCTCCCCATACACACACCTGCCCCCCCCCCAGGTTCAGATTAACTTCAGCTTCAGTTTAACTGCCATGAAAAGCCACGAAAATCAGTCTGGAAAGCTTGGGAATCATTGTGAATGTATGCGAGTAGCAACTGAACTTACCAATCAGCATCCTATTGATGGTTTAGGTGTGCTAACAGCGATAACGACCAGATGGTTCATCCAATCAACTGCAACAAGTATTTATTTGAAAGTGCCTGCCCTTTTCAAACAGTATCGATGGACGGCTCCCCACATACATTTTTGACTAACTATCCACCTGCCAGTTTACTTTCCCTTAGCTAAAATATAATAATAATTATGTAAAGTGTGTGTCACATTCACAGACATGTTATCAGTGTGAAGACAAGGAAATTGCCCAAATGATTAAATTGGCCAATTTTAATTACCCCCCCCCCCCCTCCCCTTTCCAGAAGAGCCCACTGTTGATCCAGCCAGACTGTATGTGTGTGCTCACTCACAGGGGCAGTCCCAGCGGCAGCCGCAGACCTCCTGCACCTTCACAGGGGGCAGGTTGTTCCTACAGGCCGGGGGCTCCAGCTTGTCACAGTTGACCTTGTGGCTCTGAAGGCTCATCACCCCGTTTGGGTGGCACAGCACCGAGTGGCAGCCGTCCTCCAGCAGCCATGACTCACCAGGCTGGGCACAAGCGCAGGGTCAACATGATGACAACTACTGTGCTGTTGTTAGTTAGGCCCCCGTAGGCTTTAGGTTTGATTCCATACCTTTCTCTCAGTCCCACTATCATCGACACATGCTCCAGGTGGACCAGCTGAGAATGAAAGCATTTCACATTTCATTATTATTATCTGTGTGCGTGTGTGTGTGTGTGTGTGTGTGTGTGTGTGTGTGTGTGTGTGTGCGTGCGTGCGTGCGTGTGCGCACTCGCACCTCTGCAAATCCTCTCCGTGTAGCCATGGTCCAGTGTGAGCAACATCAACAGCTGATCCATGCTGGTTAAGTGCAGAGCGTTGTCTTTGTTGCCGTGGGTACCAAGTGCCTTCAGCTCACCGCGGTCGTAAGTCGGGCCCACCCCGATGGGGAAAACTGACACACCTTAGGGACGAGACATGAGGGGACAAATGTGATTCGCCATGAACCCAGTTAAAGGATGGTATATAGACAATAATACTGCAGGCTGCAATGCTGATTCTCCTAGAGGATTCTGCCCCCACGTCAAAATGATGGCAAATAATGAGTGCTAAATATCAGTACTACATACAGTTAGCATTGTCTTATTAGAACTCCATTCCATGTGCTAGTAAGGGTACCACAAAATGTATAGGGGCAGCAAGTGGGGGCTAGTGGCACAGTGGTAGAGAGCTGGTTTGAACCCCGCTACCTCCTCACCAAGTGTCAAGGTGTCCTTGAGCACGACACCCAACCCTAACTGCCTCCGGTGGTCAGGTGTCTCCTTGCATGGCTGGCATCACCATCGGTGTGTAAATGTGTGTGAATGTGTGAATGTGAGGCCAATAATGTACAGTGCTATATAAATGCAGTCCATTTACCGTGTATTATCTGCTTTAGGATTTCATCTTTACCTGCTGTCAGGGCTTCATTAGCTGCTTCCTGCACCTCATCCGTCGACCTGTCAGTCACCAGCATGATCACCGCCTTGGCCACGCCCACGCGACCACCGCTCGCTGGTGAGATAGCCGTCTGAACGGCAGACCTCAGTGCAGCGCCTTGACAGACAGAATGGTTAGCATTGTGTGTGTGTGAGCATGTGTGTACGTGCGTGACTATCCATTACCTAGTGCGGGAGCAGCAGGGGCCCGGCTACGCACTCTCTCCAAGACAGCCAGCAGGTGTTGCTTGCTCTGCTGCTCCTTCCAGGAGACCTCTGTGTTGATGCTGTCTCCATACTGAATCACACTCACCTGGGTAGCATTAGGCCCTGCAGGCAGAGACTGGGAGTTACAGGTAGGTAGGTAGGAGGTAGTATTTTTAGGACGGTACATTTAGTGTAACTGGTTGGAAATGATCCCCAGTCTCCATATACATACGTTGATTTAGCCATCTAACCGAATGTTCTGAACAATCTGTCCCTTTATTGGTCTGGAAAAACTACATCGCCTGTCAATCACACAATACATACACACAACTGCAATAGGTTCAAGACGTCTCAAATCCTACATACAGCAGCTTTAATTTACCCCAGCACTGATTACATGGTGTTGTTCCCAGTTGTTGTGCTAACTATGTTAATGAGGTGAATCACACCTATGTCAGCGCTGGCAACGAAGGCCGTCACAAACGCCTTCATGTCCTCAATCTGTCCCCCAGCCTTCAGCAGGAACAGCACATCAAGTGGCGTCTTACATGGCACTATGCACAAATAGAAACTAGGGTTAAATATGATGTGGACCTCAGGTTACTGCTGATGTTAGCTTGAAGGTTGTCAGTTCAATGCCCAACATGCCAGGATGCTTACTACCCCTACCTGCATATTAAAAGGTATTTTAAAAATCATTTTAGCATCTGCTAAATTGTAAAACGAATAGCTCCATTGCCTTTTGATGGAACTTTACAGCAGGTTGCTTCACTGTGACATACGTATATTTCATTTTATTTCACTATTGAACAAATATAATGATCAGACTGAAACATGCATTTAATATTAATAACAATAACTGTAGGTCAAGCGAGGGCGTGTGCTGTACCTGTAGGGGGCAGTGTAGTGAGCGGTGCCTGGGTGGGGAGCGTGGGCGGGGCCAGCGTAGGCGTACGGGGCACCACGGTCCTGCGTGTGATGTTGACCACCTGCTGCACCACAGTGCTGAGGCGGCTGTAGTCCTCCACCATCAGGGGGCGCTGTGGGAAGCTGAACGCCACCAGATCGCTCTCGCGCACCTTGGTGCCCACACCGATGGGGTAGACGTGTGTGTGCACGCTGGTGGATGGCGGGCGCGTCACCGTGTCGGTGGGAGGGTTCTCCGTCACCAGGAAGACCAGCTGGGGGGCCGGGACGGGGCCCGGGGGCTTCTCCGTCACCGTGGCGACGGCGGCGCCCGTGTTGGTCTTAGAGCCGCCCCTCCAGCGGACCTCCCGCAGCCGTTGCCTCAGCAGGGTCTTCTGCCGCCGCACCTCCCAGCGCCGGATCTCCACGGTGACCGTCACCGAGTACTGGATGACGGTGACGCGGACGTATTGGTTCTCTTCCGCCAGGCGCGTGATCACCTCCTCCAGGAACAGCAGGGAGCGGTTGAAGTTGGCCTCGCCCACCGCGTCCGATCCCTCCACGATGAACGTCACGTCTTTACCCGGAGCGCTGGGAGAGGGGGACGGCCCAGCCATACTAGCGGGGGCAGGGTTAGTCTCCAGGAGGAGAGGGGCGGTGGTGGTGGTGGTGGTGGTGGTGGTCGGGGAAGGGGTGGGCCCAGGGGGCTTGGGTCCCTCTGGCTCCATCCCCAGGGTGCACAGGTAGTCCGTGAACTCCAGCAGCTTGTCGGGCAGCTCCTCCGTGCTGCTCAGCACGTAGGCCCTGTTGTCAGGGTTGGCCTTGGTGATCTCGTTGACCTGCGGCACGCTGGCCCCGGGGCCCAGGGCCACCGTCATGGTGGTGATGTCCTTCTTGCGCAGCATCTTGACGGTGGAGCGCATGTTCCGCGGGTTGGGGCTAGCCATCAGGACGATGGCCACGCGGCCCGCGTGCTCCCGCTGGTTCTTGTCGTAGATGTTGTAGGCCAGGTACTTGACCGCCTCGTCCAGGAAGGCCGCGTCGCCGCCCGTGTAACGCAGGTCACTCACCGTCTTCTTGAACAGCCACTTCTGGACCTGTGGCGGCAGGGGAGAGGAGGGGAGAGGAGAGGGGAGAGAGGAAGAGATTAGGGGAGAGAGCGAGAGAGGGAGAGAGACGAGAGGAGGGAGGGAGAGAGAGAGGAGGAGAGTGGGGAGAGAGAGGAGAGTGGGGAGAGGAGAAAAAGATGAGAGAGAAGAGAGAGGGGGAGAGAGAGTCAGGGAGAGGGGAGATATATGGAAATATAGAGTACTGTATATCACAATTACAATCGGGTCATTTAGCACACTGCAGAACAAAAGTGATTTAGGTCAGTTTTTGAGATTTGGTTAATAAGCCACTCAAACCCCCATTCCCTCCTCCTCCACTCCCTTTATATGGTGGGAGTATCCGTCCCCCAATCTGCAAAACAAAAAAATACCTCAACCTCTGTGTGTGAGGATGTATGCTGCTTCCATTACCAATATATATATCACATAATGTATAGGAGATCTTGAGGGCTCATATGGTGAGGTGCTTGGTCAGTGTCTTTGGTTGTGCTATTATTGATTGTCTTGTCATGTAAATAACTGCCTGTCTGACGAGTTCTGTATGGCACACAATGAATGTCCAATAAAGGACCAATAAATCAATCTATCTATGAAACAACAAACAAATCCACACAGATGCACTGAGACCTTCTCTGATACATTCCATTGCTACAGACTGTACAGTGAAACTGGACCACTGACACCGTCTCCTGTGTAAACACAGACAGTGCAGTCCGTGAGTATACCTGCAGGCCGTACGTCTTCACCCCGGAGTGATAGAGCAGCACGGTGGCTCTGGTGTGAGCCGAGCCCATGCGGAAGCGCTCCACCACCCCGAGAATGAATGCCTTGGTGGCCTGGAACTCCTCCTTGCTCAGCGCCTCTGAGCCGTCCAGCAGGAAGGCCAGGTCCATGGCTCGGTCGCAGCTGCCTTTGGGCACGGCGGTGGAGAGAGGCAGGGCGGTGATGCTCAGGGTCGGGCTCGGCGTGGGCGTGCTGTACACGTCCAAGGACGTGCAAGCCTCACAGCTGAGAGTGTTGTTCTCACAGTGGCTGTGGTCAAGGACAACAGCAGCATGTTTACAATACAACTTCAACTACCAAGCAGCAATTACAAATAGCAAATGTCAAAAACAAAGGCAGGGTTTTGTGTATAATATTACCATATTCTACAGTTCTGTGGGTCGTCGTGGTTGAGGAGGACCTTTTTGCCATGGGAGATTCTCTGGCCCTCGTGCACACACACCTGACACTGTGAGGGCGCTACACAGCGCATGGACACCTCATCCAACAGCTGACCTACAGGGTGAAACAAGGAAAAGAAGTACAGTGGAAATCCCTGTGAGATTCTCACTTCCATTATTTGAACAGATTATCATAAATGTAGCGTTGATGTTAAGGTCCTCTAATTAGCCTTGTGAAATGCTGCTGCATGGACAAAGGTTAGAGGATGTATGTTGGGATAGAGCAGTTTTTTATTTAGCAGCAAGTCATTGTTTCTGTAGTAGAGAATAATTATACATTTTACATTATACAGTATACATTTATTTTCACAAAAAGGTAATAGCATCACTAGCTAGTCGTTAGCACACGCGCGCGCGTGTCTGTGTGTGTGTGTGTATATATATAATGTTTACTGGGAATGTGATACCTGGGGGGCAGTTGGCGTGGCAACCTTCTACACAGGTGAGGTGGTAGTGCAGGGGCTCTGGGTGCTGGCAGGTGATAGGACAAGCAGAGCCACAGGTGTTGTACCTCCACTGACACAGCTCCTCCCCTACTGCTAGATGGTTAGTGTTCAGCTCCTCACAGCTCATAGCTAAGAAACACACACACACAGATAGAGATGAATGTGCTTTTAAAATGTGGTTTGTGGTAGGTGCTGGTGTGAAAACACTGTATCGTCTCTACTGGTGTGAAACAGTATGTATTCTCAACAGTTACAGTTTTAATTGTATATGATATATAAAATTACTGGATATATTTTAAAGTATTAGCAAAAAGAACGTATATACCTCTCCGGGAACCATCACCTTATCGTGGTGGAGAGGTTTGTGTGTCCCTATGATCCTGAGAGCTGTGTTGTCT
>JAODTR010015920.1:0-22500 GCA_025399935.1 Amblyopsis rosae
ACTTTTGGTCTGTCAACAAATTATAATGTCATTGTGATTCAGAAAGAAAACACAAAACTATTTCATAGCACAAAATAAAGGTTTTTCTCGCTTTGGAACATTTTTCGACTCAGTTTTACTGTAACACTTGCAAACCAGCTTATTATAGTAATTTCTCGAAACTATTCATACACACAACATAACACAATGTTTTACAGTACTGTATCTGCAAAAGCATGTAACTAAACAAAAGTCCTTAGTCTATCTCTCATAAGATAATGTGTACGTCGATGAACATGTCATTGCCATAAGAATGACAAGTCTTTGTGTCATTGTATATCAACAAGCTAGTCAAAATGCATGCATGTTCTCAATGTAACAATGTAGTATGTTTTTTCTAATGTGAACTATAGGCTAACATTTTGCTGACAATGGTCTAAAATGCACAAGGCTGCTATATATGCAGCCTTATATACAGTATACAGTACTGTATACATTTCAACAGCATAGTGTATTGAAAGATCAAGTGTACTGTAAGAGATTGGACAGAATTCACATTTATGCTGTTTTAACAGTAATGTATATACAGGACACATAATGTACTGTTTGTACTGTAATTGGGTGACCTTGTCATTGTGAAAAAAGAAAAGAAAAACACTACAGTAATACCGCTTTACAGCACTGCATAGCACAAAGGAAAAATAAAATAATACTGTAATATGCCCCAGAAAGGCATAGATGTTTTGGGGGGTATAACTATTCAACAGACATCCAGTGTATTTAATTTTGATCAACATGCCATAAGCAACTGATAATGTAAGAAACAGCAGACAGTTGTACATAACCATTGGCATGAATGTGCAAAAGTATCTGCAGTTTGTTCCAAAACGATGAGAAATGTCCATAATGATGCCCACAAGTAACTTGATGATGTGGAGGTTGAACACGTAGTTTTGAGAATGTCAATTCTGATCTGAGAAATGTGCCAAAGTGAATGAGAAACACTGTAATTGAGAGAGAGAGAGAGAGGGAGAACCAGAACCAAGACAATAAAGAGGGAGATAGAAATAAACAGATCCAAGACACTTATTGAGAGAGAGAGAAAAAAACAGAACCAGAATGAAGACATTAAAGAGGGAGAAAAATCTACAATAAAGTAAGGTATGAATGCATTAATCATGATTTTGATACTTTACACCTAAACAATATGACTAGGTGCTTCGCTGGATTTGAACAATATGACTTACTTACTGTAGCTGATATGGCAGCATGTATCCTTAATTCAATTGTACTCTCTTCAGAAAGGGTCAGCAGCAATGCAAGTGTCTTAGGAAGCATCATTTTAATTCCCAATCAACCATAAAGAAAGAAGGTACAGTATGTTGAAGATGTTGCTGGTATGGCTCAAAATGTAAATACATTATTTAGGGGCCTCAACCAGTCTCTGCCTAGGGCCCCCAAATCACTAGAACAGCCACTGGATGATGGATGGGTGGGTGGGTGGGTGAATAGAAGGGGCCCTTGGCAGTGCCGGCTGGTAAAGCGGGTGGCTGTTGGGTCGATTAGCATTATGCTAAATATTATTTAAAGCTGAACAGCCTAGATGAGTGGAGTTCAACAGGCTTCACCCACACTTCTTTTTCCGTCTCTCTGTGTGCTTTTCATTTACTTTATTTTTCTCCTTTATATCTTTATCTTCCCTGTAAACACGGAGTTCAAGTTTACTTAAAGCTGTTTGAGATAAGACCTTAAAGAGGACGTCCTATATGCCAAACCTGAATTTGTCACAAATCATTTTAGCAATCACCTTCCACAGCCAATTACGTTAATCAGTCTGTCACTGCCGATATTGTGTAGATATTCATAATTCTGGTTGCATAGCAACAAATTATTAGAAAATAAAGCTTTATATAAGCTTATATGGATTTGAATTTATGAAAAATGTCTCAGCTAGCATGATTCCCTCAGGTGTGAGTGATAACAATGAAAAGCTACATGGCCAAGACAGATTTAAATGTTTGCATCATAACTGATAAAACAGCCCACGTCCTTATTATTTTGCAGAGGTTGGTTATGCATCTGAGTGCACACTAGCTCTCTCACACACAAACACAAACACACGTGCACAAATACACTCCAGGAGGTGTGAAAGGCGTCTGCGAAACACTAGCTACGTTTGCGCAGAGAGCTACAGAAACACAATAGAGCTCTTCAGATTCCATTCAAATGCAAAGTATGTACGCGCACACGCACACACACACACACACACACACAGTCATCGCTGCCCACACACTTAACTCATAATCATACACTTACACACACACATGCACACGCACACACACACACACACACACACACCCACACACACACACACACATACCTACACACACACACACATACACATACAGTACACTTGTTTTTACTGATGGAGAGAAAGGAAGAAAGATGAAATGTTCAGATAGAGATGGTGGGGGAAAAATAACCTTCAGTGGTTCATCTATAATTATATTCTATATTGATGCCTATAGAATTATTTAGTAAAGTTGTTGAATGTTCTTTCTTTCTTTCTTTCTTTCTTTCTTTCTTTCTTAAGTAGCTCACAACACTTCTTACTTGTCTGTTTCAGCATCTGTTTGTCTTCAGTACAGATAAGTATCCTATGCCCAGCGCGCTTGGCTTCCAAACTGACACATGTCCCCCATCTTTTATTCAGCTGCTGCCCAGCCAAGGGCTCCTCCAGACGGGCTGTGCCTTCAGGCGAGCTCCAGGCCTCGGCTTCCGACAAGGCCTCACGAGTGGCGCTCTGCTCTCCACCCCTGCCCCTAGACAAATACACACACATAGAAATCCCAAGTTCAAAAGTATGCAACACTAAACTATGCTCAAACATAAACGCAAACACTGGCACAAACGCACTATCCAGTGGGCCACTCGTATTGGTCACATCACCGTTTGTTATTTATTCATATTATTATTAATTTAGTGCTGCTCATTTATTAATTTGTTCACAGGAGAGTCTGAAAGAGGCAGTTCTTATAAGAGGACTGGAAACTTAGTAGACAGACAATGGTCAGGGACAGTGACAGTCTCCGTGAAAGCATATCTGTCTTGTCTCCAAAAGTCCTGCCATGAAAAGGAGGCTTTTCAAATGTGATAAATAACATACTGTACGTTTTCAAGCATCAAGCCGGTATAGTATATAAAAGGAAAAAGTTTGGTGTTTTCATTCAGTAAACTGGTGAATTTTTCTGGGAATGTAGACACTTGATGTACTGAATGTGTAGACAAAATACCAGCATTACAAAGGGAAAGGTTTTCATTACATTTCTATGAAAATGTTGGAGGCTGTTAATTATATCTTTTGTTTGTGCATGTTTGTGTGTGTTTCTATACAGTTCCTTCCTGTCTCTCTAAGGATCGTCAGAGCACACACAAGTTCAAAAACATACTTGTGTGTGTGTGTGTTTGTGTTCATGCATGCGTGCGTGCGAGCATGTGTGTGTGTGTGTGTGTGTGTGTGTGTGTGTGTGTAAGAGAGACAGCCAAGCCTGCAAGACTATAGCTCTGGACTGACTCTAGAGAGGAAGGGCTAGATTAAG
Source organism: Amblyopsis rosae (assembly GCA_025399935.1). NCBI lineage: Eukaryota > Metazoa > Chordata > Actinopteri > Percopsiformes > Amblyopsidae > Amblyopsis > Amblyopsis rosae. Next base: position 3,579 of record JAODTR010015920.1, read on the forward strand.
ATGTTGAGAAATACTTCCGGGTCATTCCAAGGTCATCGGGGGACCGCAGGAAGAGGCAAGCAAACAGCTGTGTCCATCTATGTTGTTGACACACACACTGCTGGGCACACACACGCACCTCAATCACAGTTACACACAAAAACGCACAGAGGACATGCATGCAAACCCGCAAGTTGACCAGCACACACACATCATAGTGCCAAGGGACAACATGGTGATCCATGTAACACATCCTGCTTTTGTGTTTTGACATGGCACACAAACACAGTGAGAAGGCAAAGAAGATTCTCAAATATATAGACAGACGAGACTGGACAGAAACATTTATATTTTTAGAAACAGAACTATACTGTATGGCTGTGCAACTGAATTACTACATTTTTGTGTTGAAATCTAAGAGTACAGTGGTTTGCTAGGTATTACATGTAAGATACATTACACGCATGTGTGTTTTAAATAGTATTGTGTGAATTTGCAGTTTGTCTGCATCTTGAGGATTTTCGGCCATTGTGTTCAAGCAAACATATGGTTTGTGGTAAGTGTCTTTTTACTGCCATGCTGTCTGTCTCTATAAGAACCAGCCAAGACGACAGTCCTTTCTACTCGAAGGCCCGTTTGAAGAAAGGCATGGAAGAACATTAATAAAGATTTACTTCCCTGCTTTCTACTGTTGGAAGAAGATTGGCTTTGGAAGGTGGACTCGGTTAAAAGAAAAAAGAAAATAAGTTTGTGTCTCCAACTTTATTTACTAAGAAAGCTATTTATATGCCCAACAATGTGGTTCTCTCTCACTTTGGGAGATCAGGGGGAATAATCATAATAATAATATTAATAATAATAATAATAATAATAATAATATGTGCTCAGGAAAGTCCAAAAGAGTGTAAGAGGGTTTTCTCTGTTGGAGCTTGGGGGCAAATTTCTGGAAAGGCATGCATTGCCTAAAGTGCACAACAAAGAGTATTAGTATAGCCTACTCCTGGAAGTTGCTGTGTACACCTTACATTTAACAGTAATTGGCCTTGTTATTTGATATTCAATTGTATCTTATTAGGTTTGTGGAATTATTATGGATTTTTATTGCATTATAACCCCAGGTTTCTTCGTATTGTAGGCCTATGTAATTTCACAATTATTAACCACATTGTAGACTGCACCTGAGTATTAACCGCAGGGCTGAAGAAAGTTCAAGTTTACAAAATGAATGCATAAACCACGGTTACAGAAATAGTCAGGACTTTACGGTAATGTTTTAGAGGTGATTGTCGTTGTGGGGGGTCAGGCAGAGAACGGTGTGAACCTATTTGTTCTCTAGGAGACGAGAGGAGTGAGTGTTGCTCAGCATTCAGGTACAGTATGATAATAAACAATTGTTCTAAGGAATACAAATATTATATATTTAAATGTTTTTCTCTCTCTGTTTAGTTAGGCTGGTTACATTAGGGGAGGGGAAAAGAGAAACGGTGCTTGACTGTTCTACTACTTAGCAGGTAACATTCTTGACACTACAAGGGACGTCCCTACAGCACACACATGAGGGGGAAAATAACACACACACATAATAAATACACTGCATGTGACAATAATCCACTCACCGAGTCACATTTACTCAGAGACACAGAAAATGTTTGGGGAAAAAGGAAATATATGGAAGAATAGTCCAAACGACAGCAGGACGAAAACAAAATAGACGATAGGAGAGAGAATGAGAGAGAGAGAGAGAGAGAGAGGAAGAAGCAGAGCTCTCAGGATGGAGTGTCTTGGAGTTGTGCTTAGAGATGGTCACCAGGGACACACTGTGGATTGTCTCTTTAGAAGGCCAATGGAAAAACCAACACACGGAAAGCTAAGGGACGTGATAAGCTTGAGGGTGAGCGAAGGGTAAAGTTTAAGTGTGGTGAAATATGACACTTACGGGCTTATGAAGTCCTTTAAAAGTCATACTGCTGTTGCTATAGTTTCCAGAAAGCAAATGGCTCCCCCTACATGTTCAATCCTCGTAATAGCGCAGCCTTTTTGTACAGCGCAAGATGAGGAAGGCACAGCGAGAAAGGAGAGATAGACAGAGGGGGATGTAGAGATACAGTAAAGAACGGGAGATCAGGATTTTTGACCTCCCTGCAGCATTCTTTTGAATCATTTTTCATCCACGACATGAACAGTTCGTAACCTTCTTGACCTTACCCAGGCTCCCTGGGAAGACCACACACACACATGCAAAACTGTCCCCTAAATGAAAGCCACATCACACTGTAACTCTCTTTCTCTCTCACACACACACACACACTTGCGCAACGTGCGGTCGTGGCACCCTGTAGTGGCGGCCCCGTCACCCACCATCTTCCTCTGATCTCTGTCTCCCTTTCTATCCATCACACTGTCTGACCCTTCCTCTGCTCCCTCCATCCATCCATCACTCTGCCCTGTCCTCTCTACCCATCCATCTCTCCTTCCTTTCTTTCCTCCATTCTCCAGTCGCCCGGCCATCCTTCCAATTCATCAGTATGAACGGAGCCTGTGTCTTGACAAGGGCACGGCTGTCGGCGAGCCTATATATCATTACTGTCTGCCATAGCCTCATGTGGCTCTGCAAGACAACAGCATGGTCACGTTGCTGTTTTTACTGGGGATGGGGTTTATATACCAAGGTACCACCAACAACTTCATTAAAGGTGGAGTCATTCTGGAGGAAGCTTGTTGTGTATTCAATCAAAACAAAAACACCCTCTCCATGCCATAGGGTGCTGCCTCAGAAGCTCTGCCCCACACATTAGAAATGCATGGAGAAGGCTAGGATATTGTTATTGTGTGTGGTCTACCCCACTTTGTTTGTGTTTGTTTTAGTGTAGTTACTGACACTTAACTACAATACAGCAATGCTAACCTGGGAACAAGATGAATCTGAGAGCTCATGCTTCTTTTGTTTTGGCAGACATCTGGTCACTCCCATTCAGACTAGATTTCCATCAAGCCTGGAATTGGATGGGCCAATCAAATTACATATATTACTGCAACAGACAAGAGCAGTGTGACGTCAAATTGTAATCGTTTTGGTGAAGATTTACGTATGGAAACAAATCGCAATAAATGACTGCCTGAGATTAGAGATAGAGGTTTTCACGCTTCAAAAAAAGTTGCTGTCCTGCGCCATAAACAAAAAATCATACACCCACACGTCCTTGCTACTGAGTCAGAAAGGGGAGGCCAAAATACGTATTATCATGGTTTCAAGCTATTTACCGAAACCTAGGACTCATAATTTAGCAGTGTCGTGTCGTCAAGATAGGAAGGTTAGGCACTGCATACTAGGGGTTTTACCAAATCCACGGTTAGTTTCATACCTCGGCTTTTGAGCTATTCAGTTTACATCTTTATTTTTTCCTTGAGGGGTAAAAATTGGGAATTATTTCTGGCTTTTATTATGTTCACTCTGTAGACTAGAATTTCAATTTTTTTCTTGGAAAACAAAAACTTTTCTGCCACTAGATGTCTAGCTATGGTAAGCGCACCAGTTTCTCAGCAAAACATATCTGTGTGCCAGCTCGCTACCTAATGTAAACAAAGATAAGATGAGGTCGTATTATTCCACTATATCCTTACATAGAAAACAGTAGAGGTTTGCTGTTTAAATTAAAGACACATTTTTAAATAAATAATTTGGAATACTAAGGAGAAAACTGTAGCTAAACCAAAATTACGCTGTTGAGGATGGCTGCCGTTTTTCACGCTCCTGGTATTACTTGTTATTGCAAATGACAAATAAACCTATCGAACCTTTTGAACCTTAGCTTCATTGCTTCGAGTTACACAATGCAAACAGGCGAAGCACAACAAACAGTTTGGGACCACTTACCACAATGGCTACAAGAGAAAGCGGCCTGACACCAAATTAATAATAAACTGCCAGTTTCACAGTTTTCATTCATTGGTGGACATCATGGATATTGTATTGACACACCCCACAAACTATACGTGAGAGAGCCACATGAAAGCCAATGTAAATAAATTCTGCCACATCTGACTGCAGATTGCTATGTTTGAAAGTGTGTGCGTAACGTTTGTGCGCAACACTGTGCACTGTTTGAAAAAAACACTCACAGAAAACGGTAAACTAGCGAAATGCAAGGAGATATTTGACAAAACATGTATTTTAATACGTATTACAAGTGTTACTTGTAGATTTTCGTAAATATTACAATTAGTACAAAACAAATTAGCTTGCAATAGCTAACTATATCTTTATTAATAACCTACTACACACATTGTAGTTTTTAAATAAAGTGTGATATTATTTCACATTGTTTAGTTTGAGTAGGCTAGTATAGATGGATAAGCAATAGACTCATTGCCACAATCCCTGCAAACCCGACATTGTAATGATGGGGGTTAATTAAACCATGAATGATAACACACGCCTTCCTAATAAGCACTTGGTGTTGTTTTATTACTATAGAAAGGCTCATAGTTTATAATCTAGTGTTAATTGTGAAATGAAAAATGTGTTTTGCTACAGTAGTAACATACTGTATACTGTATACTCAACAGGCATAATTATATATAATTAATGCTTTAAAAAAATATGTCTACATTATTAATATGTCTTATAGGCCTACGTAGCTAATGCATGCTTAGGAATCCGGCTGGCGGGTAGGACGTGTCAGAATTTTTTTTTTTGTGTGTTTTTAAAGTGTGACTGATTTAGAAATATCAATTTGCAGTCAACCGAACCATACTGTTGATTTTGCGCAGCTCAACGAAGACGATAGCTTATTGTCCCGCGGGGGAACTTAATAAGATACATTTCCTTGTTAAATTTGTGAAATATAGGCTATTTGGAAATCATTTGAATAAAAGCCATGACAGCGCCTTTGAAATGTGACTTAATCAAAGTCCTTAGGCTATGTAATTTCTCTGACTTTCATGTCGCCCCATAACTTGATGCAGGTGCATAACAATTCACCAGAATGCAGGAAATGAAATGTTTGAAGCTCAAAATTTAATTGACATTGCTGTAAATTAGCTATTGATGAAACAAGCCCCTCCAGTAGATTACATTGTATTATTTACAGCTGAAGTTATAGCCTGCTTATTTACTGGTGCACAGACAACAGGATTTATACCTTGTCCAGTACGCAGTCTCTCTCACTCTTTTGTTTTTATTAAAAACATAGCCTACTACTAAGCAAAAGAGAGCTAACTGTTGTTTCCCTGTTATGTTTGTAGCCTGTAGCTGTTGGCTGGTCAGTTCCTCTTAAATCTGAGGTTTGAAAGTAGACTTTACCGGGGAGGCTGAGTAGTGTGATACCCCTGTATTTGGCACACACTCTCTGGTCCCCCTTTTTGAAGAGAGAAACCACCACCCCGGTTTGCCACTCTTTTGGCACTGTCCCCTACTTCCACGCGATGTTGAAGAGGCGTGTCATCCAAGATCCCTCCACATCCAAAGCTTTTAGCATTTCTGGATGGATCTCATTAATCCCTTATGCTTTGTGTTCCTTGTGTTCCTTCCAATTACCTCCTCAGTAAAGATAAACAGTGTCCCATCCTTACTGTACACAGCTTGGAAGGTTCCCCACTTTTCCAGAAACAATTTGGTGCCGACCGAAAATCTTTCTCAACGGCTTCTCCGAACCTCTCCCACACCCGCTGCTTTGCTTCTGCTACGGCAGATGCTGCAGCCCTTCAGGCCCGTCAACCACCTCCAGAGTCTTCCAGGACAACATATCTCAAAAGGCCTCCTTTATCAGTCAGATGGCTTTCCTGACCACAGGTGACCACCAAAGTGTTCGAGAGTTACCGCCCCTTGAGGCACCTAAGACGTGAGACCACAGCTCTCTGCCGCAGCTTCAGCATTGGAACTTTGAACTATTCCCACTCAGGTTCAATGTCTCTAACCTACACAAGGATGCCAGAGAAGCTCCGCCGGAGGTATGAGTTGATGATCACACGGGCAGTGGCCTCCTCCAGATGTTTCTAGTTCACCCACACTACCAGTTTGGGCTTACCAAGTCTGTCGATAATCCTCCCCCACCCCCTGACTCAACTCAGCACCAGATGATGATCGGTTGACAGCTCTGCCCCTCTCTTTATTCAAGTGTCCAAGACATGCAGCCTCAGGACAGATGATACGATCACAAAATCGATCATCGACCTTCGGCCTAGGGTGCTCTGGTACCACGTACACATATGAGCATCCTTATGTTTGAATATGGTGTTTGATATACTGTAGATAATCCATAACTAGCACAAAATTCTAACAACATACGACCAATCACTCCTCTCAGGTATCTCCATCATTGCCCACATGCGTGACGCTCAGTTTTCCAGTCTCCCAGTAGAACTACGGCGTCCCCTACTGGAGCCCTATGCAGGACTCCACTCAGGATCTCCAAGAAGGTCGAAGACTCTGAATTGCTATTGATGACAGTCAGAGCCTTCCCCCCCACAACCCATAGGCACAGGAAGGCGACAATCTCATCTACCGGGGTAAATTCCAACATAGCGGCGCTGAGCCGATATGTTGGAAGGTAAATCTTAATAATCTCCTAATGAATAAAAAAAAATCATACTTTGTCAAATTACAAACGTAATTGGTAATTTGTAATCTGCTGCCAACTCAACTGTGAACTGACCAATCAGCATCGTATTGACAGCTACAGGAGTGATTTAGGTGTGATGACAGCATTTGCTGGCCCTTTACAAACAGTTTCGATGGGACGGCTCCCCAGATTGTGTCTAAATATCCATCTGGCTTGTAGGTTACATTGATAATATTTATATGAACTCCTATTTGGAGTTTATATATGAAGGTAAACTAAACAGCACACTACTTAGATTTGTACAGTGATCATTGCAAGTATATTGCTTGCAAAGGCACATTCAACACATTTCAGAGAAAGACGGCAGATAATTGAGTGAGACCCTCAAGAGCTCTCTCTCTTTTGCTTCCTCTCTCCCCTCCTTCTCCGTCCCCTCATCTCCTCCTGCCCTCACTCCTTTCTTCCCATCAGACAACCCTGTCCACCGCCTCCTCCATCGCTCCCTCTCTCGCTCCGCCGTCACCTCTTTGTCAGCCTTTTCATTTTCTGAGGACGCTCCATTCGCGCGCACACACAGATTAGCACATGCATAAACACGCACACACACACACACACACACACACACACAGGGTAATGGAGGATGATTAGGGGAGGGTTCATGGATAAGACATAACCTCATGACTCAAGCAACCACTCAGAACTCAGCATTCGTCCAAGCAGCTCCAAGCCTCCCACAAGGGCATGATTGCCTGCTGAAGGAGGTCTGCTGTGTGTGTGCGCGCACACCGTGTATATGTGTGTGGATGTGTGTGTGTGTGTGTGTGATGGAAGTTGTCTTCAGAAGTGTACTTAGTACTTAGCATGAATCCTTGATGGAGCCAAGCGGCCAATTGAGCCTTTTCCCTGAAGAGAGCACTTGGGAGGGACAACAATTTTAAATTGAATTCAATGTGTGTCTGAGGTGTGTATGTCCATGTGTGTGTTTGCGTGTGTGTGTGTGTGTTTGTACAGAGATATGGCCTCTGTTTGTGTGTACTGTTTAGTGAATTTGAGGTTGCCAATTTTACATTTGTGCAGTTAGCAGGCAATGTGAAGCATTGATCTACAAATACCCAGCCTTGCGTTATTCAGTTTCCCAACATATTCCTAAGTGTAAGTTTTACATCCGACTTGGTCATTGAGTTGCAGTATTGGTTGGTGTTTGGTCGTCCTGCACGTCAATCAAAATAGCCTGTCAAGTAGACGGATCTTGACGCAGTTAGCCAGCACTGTGTCCCAGAAAGGTAAGAAAGTAAAGGCTGTCTCTGCGAGGTCACTGTTGGCCTAACTATACAAGAGGAATTTGGGACTACAATCAAGGAGTGTGCCTTTAAGAGACACACACTATGGAATCACGGTGGAAATCAGAACAGAGGAGAAAGATAAAAGAAGCAGGAACAAGAGAAAGGACTTTAACGGTGATGAATGGAGAGAGAGAACGGAGGAGAAGGAGAAGGGGGAACATAAGGGATGTCAGAAAGCGATAGAGGAAAGATGAGAGGAGCGATAATGCTTTGGGCGGCTGAAGGACGCGTGTACTTCGATAGCCGATAGTGTCCGAGGTGATGCTATCTGAGCCGCTATCTCTTGGCTCCACGCGCTGTTAATGGCCAGTGAAGATGTGTGTGTGTGTGTTTGGGTGGGGGGCACAATTTACTATTCTCTATGTGTCCATAAGCAACTTATGTAGTACGCATAGAAACTGGATGAAGAAAGACAACACAATGTGTGTGTGTGTGTGCGCCTGTGCTTGTGCGTATGCATGTCCGTGTGCGCGTGTGTGTGTACAGTATGTGTTCTCTCTTGTTTTATCTACCTTCGTTCATTCAACATCCTACTTGTACCAGACGAACCCGCTTTTATCCCATTATGCTGCTATTATACAAATGACTCACTCCAGAGGACGAGGGAAGAAGGGGGGGGGGGGATTGGGGAGAGAATTACTCTAATTGAATGAAATCATTTCTCCAAGTTGGCAAACTGACTCAAGTGCTATTAAGTTACTCACAGCCCTGCATTGACTGTATGTGTGTGTGTGTGTGTGTGTGTGTGTGTGTGTTGTGTGTGCCTTCAGGCACTGACAGCGGGCCCCAGTAACACATCTTTTCCTTCACAGATGTCAACAGTCCAACACTTTCAGACACACACACACACACACACACACACACACACACACACACACAGACAGACAACAAACGTGCGCTGTGAGCACACACTCAATAGCGCACCACTGCGACCATCAGCTCATCGTATGGACAGATGGGTCATCGGCACTCTAATTGTGATTGGCTGATTTCAGCCCTCGGATGACACATTAGGCTTGTTTCTATGTAAACAGTGACTGTGTGTGTGTGTGGTTGTGTCATTGTTCATGTGCGTACGTGCGTTTGTGCTCTTATCTAAGTCTGTCAACATGTCTCAACATTCTGCCTAGAGCTTCTCACTGTCTGTCTGAAACACTGCTGTGGGGAGGGGTAGAGGACGGTGTAGGGCAGCCATTATACATCGGGAAGAGCAGAGTGGTGTACCTGTCATTTATCTCTCTGGTGCTTGAGGGGCAGATGCACTTCTGAGTTTCAAAGGGGAATCATTTTGTTTTGTAATGCCCATTTCCACCATAAGGGATAATTTGGACACCATTGGGGTCTATCCACCTCACAAAAGGACATAATTTGCTTGTTATAAAATTGATATTTCTCCATTGCTCCATATTGGCATATAGGCCTATCACAGCCATCCAAACACTTGCATGTTCTACAGTTTCCTGTTAACAAAGCAACACACAACACTCAAATATGCACTAAGGAACAAGGACAAAGGCTGTTCCTTGAGCATATTGATTTGTCTTTAACTCCCATTTCTCCTCTATAACAACTAGCATTTGTAGCATGAACTGAACGCTCTGTTAGACCATTGATTTTCCTTTTGCCACGGGCACAATTTCTTTGAGATCACAAGTGTATTATGGCGTTCGTTGTGTGTGTGTGTGCGGGCGCGCGCGTGCGTGCGTGCATTTAACTAATTCCTCCCATGGTCATCTCTTCCACACTCTTTTTCATGTGGTCTTTATTTCAAATGTCTAATTTATGGGCTGTTACATCTAATTCAACCTCGTTTTCTCCCTCTCTCCCTTTCTCTTTCCCCCCGTGTCGCCTGATAATTAAAGTGCGCTGATATATAATTACCGCGCGTATTTACCTCAAGCTCCGTCTCGATGAATGGAAGGCCAGCTCCCTCCTTTTTGTCGACACGCATTATCAAATGTTATTATTTGTGTTGCGGCTCGCCTTCTCAGCCATCCACTCATTAAGTCTGCGGCTTTGAGAAAATTAACGACCTCATATGCAAATTGAGCAGGCTGTTTAAAATGAAAGAGTACCGCAGAACGCACGGGTGGTGTGTGTGTGTGTGTGTGTGTGTTGTTTTGAGACATGCGTGATAACATCCTCATAAAACGTACACGCTCGCATTTTCTGTGCTTCTGTGGAAACTTAAAGTGTATTTCCAATTTACAATAGAAAATGTTCAATGTCTACAAGGCACAATGAATTGAAAGGTTCTGACCTTGGTTTGGTCTTAAACACATCTTTCTCACCAGGAGCAGAAAAAAACTAATTAACTTTCTTTATTATTCCCACAAACATTTCAATTAAAGGAAGATATCCAGAAGTCCATATTGAAATAGTTGGAGCTAGACTTTTTTAATGATGTTTCTTTGTGAATTCCTCAGTTGCTCTTTGATTACTTACAATTACGGAGGTCGTCTTCTTTTGTAAATTCTCTTCAGACTCTGAAAGGTGGAGTAATTTTTTGCTTGACTTTGCATCTTACATTTTTGGTAATTTTAGGGTTTGCATAACTGAAATAAATGTTTTCTGAAAGAACTTATGACACAGCAGTTAGAGCCCCATCTCTAAATCTTAAACCTCTGCTATTTGCAGGAAATGTAAATAGTAGGAATCCATAAATAGTAACATGAACAAAGTGGTGAACACCGCTTGTATCAACAAAGCCGTAGTACTACACTTTGCTTCACAATGCATTTCGAGGTGGCGCCGCAGAGCGGTACTATTTTGTTTTGGGCTCGAAGTAAACAAGCGTTCTGTAGAATAACTGACCCTGCCTTTAAGGCACAATAGTTGATACTTGTTTTATGATTGGTTCTGTTAGTAGATGAGTAGATGAAGTTTGCTTAAAAGAGTTCTAAATGGCCAAAATGCCAGAATCTCATAACACCTCCTTTAGTGTTAGAGGCTTAAAAATAAGCAGTAAAGACTGACTTTATGTGCTCTTGATGGACCAAGCCAATCTTGTACTATGTGGGTAGGGAAATAAGGACTGTACGATTTCCCATATGCAAATGTATATAATGCAATGTATATAATATATAGAATGCATAATTAACATTGATGTGAAGTCTAAATTGCAATCCGTTTTTGCATGTAAAGGAAGATACTCTATATTTTAAACTCAATAGTCAATGTTAATGGTGACGTGACATACTTGTATGTTTATATCTACTCATGCTTAATAATGCAATATGGTACAATTGATCATAATTCTGCATGTTACATTTCTCTCTCCGCATGCTAAATCAGCCAATCAACTACATTTGTATTTATTAAACTTATTGCATGCAGCTATGTGCATTGCAAGTTTAACTTAGGCGATAGCATACATGCTTATACCGTGCAAATTACATCTACTGGTTTCTCACGCTCTAGTTCTCTGCCACACTCTCCCTCACATTAGTGACGACACCAAGTCAAACACTTCTGACCAGCGACTCTGTATGTGTGTGTGTGAGTTAAGTCATTTATTTCCTGACCCTCATTTGAACATGCAACCTCTATCTATTCTTATCAAATGGTGCTTATTTAGCGATATCAACTATCCAGTCTTTCAAAGAGGAGTACCAAAGTCGTACTATATTTAACAACAAGCCACCCATAAAATATACAGCTCTGACCCAGATGTCATTTGAACCCTAGCCCTTTTGGTTTGGGATGTGCTACTGTTGAATCGGAGTTACTGTTAGTGTATAACTGTGTAAACAGAACCATGCTTAATATCTAGTATAATATCAATATTCCATACAAATATATTTTCCTGTAGGTACGTCTCTCTCATAGCTCTTAAATCGTATGTCTCTACATCAAACAGGTGTGTCAGAGACCCACAGAGATTCAAGCAGCATGCCATTCACCATTACAGTTACCCTGCACAGCTGGACAGACATACAAATACAGATCAAGACAGACAGAGAGCCAGCCAGCCACTCTTATCTCCATACATAATTATGTATAGGCTTTTATTTCAAGGTTTGTTAATTACAATGGCCTCCTCTCCATACAACATCACTGACCTCATATGGCCTCAAGACCTCCCGGAGAAAATAAATTAATAAAAGGAATTTAAAGATAGAGGACAGAGTGTCACTGTTGTAGGCAGGTAGGACCAAAAATGCATGACACAGGGTTATTAACCAAAACTCAATCAGGTACACGCACTACAGACAGACGAGAAAAATTACGCGAGAGAACAGAGGCACTTAGTAGACTAACATAGGAAAGGCCATTGGGCAGGGGAGAACAAGAGGGGCAGGTGAAACTAATGGAGAATCAACACGAGGCAAATTACACAGACTGGACTGAAACAGACCAACAGAACACCGGGAATCAGACAGGCTGGGGACGACAGCAGACTGACAAACACAAAAGACAGGGCTCGACTGCAGACCGTGAATCCTCGATACAGTACACATACTAACCAATATAGTCAGGCATCATAGAAGTGAAAGACCACAACTCCATGGGAGAAGTCAAAATATGGTGGCTGGAAGTAAAATTCCAATTGTCTGCTTATAACCAAACCATAACCTATATTATATAGCCAATGTTGTGGTTGCTCTTCCTCATAACTGCCCTGCGGTGGCTGCAAAGTGGCCAGATTTTCCTATGAAGATTTATTGTAAAGTAATATTTGTGGCACCATGTGGTGCGAGGACGAAGACCCAAGGCCGAGAGGTATGCTTAATGTGTTTTATTTAAAGGGTAACCAAATATTTTAGAATTATAGGGAGATAGAGCACTGTAATGCATTTCAATGGAAGCAAAAATAGAACACTTCTGGGGCCTTACGTATGCACGAAAAGGTTGCTGTATCAAAATTAACGTGATGTGAAATTGTGCGGGCCGTGGCGCAAAGTCTAGAGCTGCTGTGAGAATGTGTGGAGCGCACCGCAAGGTCAAGTCTGACTCTGTAATGTGCCGATTTCAAACTGAAAAGTACCAAACCTCACCAAACATGTGTCCCTACTAGGCAACATGGTGTTGTCAATGTAAAAAACATATCCGATGACTACAACATATGTTAGATCATGTAGCATATGAGGTTAATGTTTAACATCAGAAAAGCAAAAACACCTACTTTAATTCTATCAATTGTTTATTTTGTAAGGAACATAATAATGTCTGTTAAACAATCAAATTAATAAATATCAACTTGAAATAAATACGTGACAAATTCCGTCCCTACCGGGATGCGAATCCCGCTTCTGCGGATTACAAAATTATGGCCTTAGCGAGGAGCCAAAAGGATCTCTAGTATCTTTACTAGAGCGTTCTTGAAGTGTCAGAGAGTGAGCTATACGTAATTTAAGAGTAGGTTAGCAACAAGCGGTACATTATACGAGCCAATCTGTCCCATAATCATGTGTGCCTTGGCATCACTAACCTTGTTTTGATTTTATTTCATGTCAAAATTATCATGTACAGTGTGGAAAATATATCTCAGAGAACAGCTAGCTTCCACCAATTGTGCTAGCTGTAGAGACACTTAAAATTAGGTCACTTAAAGTAGCGGACACATTTACAAAACAATTACATGTATTTAATTGAGCAGATCATGTAGGGGTTAGTGATGTTGCTCCAGGTTGCTTATATGATAACTCCACGGCTTGAACCATGCTTTTCCTCCTGGGAGACTAACATCCAAACCACTACACCCTCTCAAGACTATCTCGAAAGTTAGCTTTTTTGGCTCACATACAGTACAGTAACGGTTGCCACAGTTGAAATGGGAAAATGAGGTCCAGCTAAAAACTGTCCAGATCCTCATTTTTATATTTAGATTTAATACTAATTAGTAGTAATTTAGTATTATTTGGTGCAATTTTCATTCACTTTTGTTATTCACACTCTTTGTATGGCCACATCACCATGTGATGTAAATAGCTGAAAACATCAAACACAAAACAAACTCCAATGCTTTGTTTGTCAAATAATTATCAATCTGTTATGGAATTTATTTAATTTTATTTTTATTCCATTTAATAGTTGATTTATCAGAGAATTAAGAGCTGTCAAGGCTGGACAAACCTTAAAACCGCTCTCTTAAGTGTACGGGAGTGTTATTTCTGATCTATGTGTAATTTTAGAGTGTAATTATCATGCTAACCCCTTTCACACGTACAAATATTTTCTCACTAGAGGACCACTCAGAATCCTTTACAACTAAAAACCCAAATGGCTTCAAAATAACGATTAATTGGAGTATTCCACTAATGCATCAATTTTATGTATCAGTTTTCTTGCTAAGCACTCCAACCCCACCCCTCCCTCCCCCCAACAACACACACACAGTATTTTTTTAACAGTAACTCTTAAGGGGTAGCACCTCTATTTTGGTCATATTAGGTAGCCTACCATCTTTAGATCTTAATCAAGCTGTCACTAAACTGTCACAAGATGGGGTGACAGTGGCGTAATTACGTTTTAGAAAATGAACAAATTGCTTCAGCAAAATATACAAAATATCATGTAGAAATTGTTTCAGGGGCATATTACACTCAGTATTGTACAAATCTTTGGGATGGAGGACATTTTTAGTTTTTCACTGTAAAGATGTATACTAGAATTAAACATATTCAACTAATTGAACATGATGACCTCAACATCACACACACACACACAAGTCAGAGTTGAAAGATCTTTTTTTCACTTTCTCCGCTGGAAAAAAACTAATTGTAAAAGAGCACTCACATAATGAAATCACACACCCATACACACATAAACACACACACGCACACACACACACACACACTCATCCTAAAGTACTCCATTTAGACCAATGCCACTACTACTACAATGCTCTCCCAAGGCTAATGCAATGTGTGTATATTTGCCTGTGTGTGTGTGTGTGTGTGTGTGTGTGTGTGTGCGTGTTAGAAAAAAAGGAAGGGGGTGGGGAGGATTGTAATGGATGTGAAGAGGCTGAAATTGGCTGTCATTTGGACTATAGAGCTTTACTACACTTTACATGGACAATGGATGGAAAGATGGGGAGAGAGAGAGGGGAAAGAGGGATTGATGGAAGGAGGGAGAGAGAGAGAAAGGTGAAAGGGAGGTGTTTCCAGATTTCTCATAGTGGGGAGTGTTGGTTTTGTTGGGGGGTGTGTTCAACTTGTCATGAAAATAGAAGTGATAGTGAACAGATCTTAGGGGTATGTTCCAGAGAAAGAGTTAGATTTGATAATAAAGACAGGCGTGCCCGCGCACACACACACACACACACACACACACACACACACGCACGCACACACACACACACACACACACACACACGCGCACACACACACACACACACAAAACACAATAATACTAATAATAATAATAATAGTAACTCTTCAGAACAGAGCAGGGTCATTCCTTTGGGAATACATGAATAGTAATTGATTGGTGGAGGAACAGTGCTCTGCGCGTGTGTGTGTGTGTGTGTGTGTGCCCGTGCGTGCGTGCGTGTGTGTGTGTGTGTTAGGGTGCACTGTGAATAGCAGTTTCTGACAGGCAGATATTAGGCCGTCATGGCCCACATAGATAGAAGAGACTTAGATGGCAAGAAACATAAACAGTCATTAACGGACTATAACGGACACACCCCTCTCGCACGTGCACACGCTGCACGTTGCTGCACAGCGGTATATGTGCGTGCAGGCACATACACACAAACGCACAGGTGCACATGCAGGATAGAGTTGACCTGGACATCTTTCACAGAAACTGCCAGGAAATAATAGAAAAGATTCAAAAGACTAAATTATAGGACTGAGAGCAAATGAATGTATACACACACACACACACACACACACACATGCAGATGTGTGCGTGTGGATGTTCTTTTCTTTCATTGTTTGTAAAAGACGGACAGCCTCCTCAGCAGTGTAAATGTGTTGCCACCGTCTGATGAGGAAACCCAATATTAAATGCTTCTGACTCATTTCATGTGATGGAGACAACTCTACAAACATCCAGGGTTGAATAGCATTATACACCTAACATGTAACAAGATACATTGTTTTTTTTTTAAGGAATAATAATAGTCTCCCAGACTGAAATTCTGAATGCTGTTAAAAGGAATTACAAGGAATTTAAATAATACATTTAAGTATAGTAAAGTATTCTCGTCACGGTTTGACGTGCAAATTAGCTGCCATGTAATGTTTAATGTTTTAGAAGGACAACCCTGAAAGCACATATTCTCACGATGGCGTTCTCTATGGTGTTTATTGCTCCGTTTTTTTGTGCGTGGGACAAAATCTAAGGAGCTAAAGTGATTGCCTTGTCTATGTGGGATCATGGATCAAGCTCACAATAACGTGTGACATGAATGTCTAATGATGTTTTGCAATAGTTCCATCAAACTGGCAAGAGCATGATTTCCTTTACTGTAATGTCTTGTGCGCTCAACTTTCACACTAATAAGAAGTATAGATGCACGTGTGTGTGTGTGTGTGTGCGCCTGTCAGTGTGGTATCATGATATGTGTCCCTTCAAGAGACCCGTAGTCACCTCAGTGAGGCTCTAGTCCAAACCCAGAGGCTACACCTGAGGTGTGTGTGTGTGTGTGTGTGTGTGTTAAGGTGCTCACAGTCCATTGCCATATTGGTGAAAATCCATCTGGCAGCATAAAGGTGGCAACTTTAAGCTCTAATCAACACACACACACACACACACACGCAGACGTGCGTGCACGCACACACACACATACAGCAGGTGCTGGCAGGTCGAACATTTTAAGGCTGGAGTATGAAGAAATATGTTATACTGCTCTATACTGTGCTTCAGACTTTACTAAACCCTCTGTGTTTGAACAGAATTACGTTCCATGGGTAGGTACTAGCCTACTTTATATTTAGCAGATCATACGTCTCATTTGCTCCATAACCTCGGTTAAAAAAAGCTTATTTTTTATCTTTATTTCAGGTTTTAAGTTTAATTCATAAAATACACAATCTATATTTTCCAGCTTTGCTACAGTAATTAACAACTGATGTCAGCTTGGACGTGAGCGGATTATTCCTGTTACTAATAATATCACGATACAGTACATAGTAAATAGTTACAGTACAGAAATGACAGTATGCTCAAACTACAATACATACAGTAAGTGCTCCAACTTTACTAAATTATGGTCAAATACTGTATAAGAGGGTTGGTGATACTTGCTAATAGCCATCAACGCACATTAATTAATCTATTACTGTTGCAGTAGATTTATTTACCCTGCATTCACAGGTCTCTGAAAAGTGTTCGTTGAGTGTGATATTGGGCTTAAAATTACTGTAAACACCCCTGACTATCCAATATGGGACCATCACACACACACACACACACATAGCCATACACGAAGACCTGTTAGAGTGCTTGCCCTCCAAAAGGGCTCCATCTAGATACTGTATATCTATCCATCTGTGAATAAGGGCCTATCTTGGCTGGGTGAGTCAGTGGGTCAGTAGGGGGTATGGAGGAGGGGGGGGGGGCTACTTAAGGCTATCTGCTGCAGGTAATTCAAGATATGTGAAATTGAAGGGAGATAGAATGGGAGAGGACGCAGAGATAGAGACACGGACCAGAATAGAGAGAGTGAAGGATGGGACTAAATGAAAGACAGTGGGGGGGGGGGCACGCTTGTGGCCTGTACAGGCTTGGGGATGCTTGTGTTTCTGTGTGTGTGTGTGTGTGTACGTGTGTGCGTGCGCGTGTGGGTGTGTGTGTGTGCGTGACTTTGAGGGCCGGTCCTTGGCACACAAATATGACACCATTATCTGTCCGTCTTCGCTCTGTCAGTATATTCTGCCTCAAGCGACTCTCCACTTTAAAGAGCTGTCCAATGGACATCACACACACACACACACACACACACACACGCATACACACTTACTCACACACGTCCCGTTGGGGCAGTGGGGCTTGGCATGGTAAGGCTAGCTAACAGATTGCATGAGTAAGGTGACATTTTTCTTTATGCAGAGCAGTGTGTGTGTGCATGTGTGTGTGTGTAGGTTTTCAGATATGTGTTTGATTTCTGTATGTGTTTGCAAACCTTTTTGTATGTGTGAGAGTAACAGAGGAATACATTCCATATGTATAATTATAGAATAAATATAAACTATTGTGATATTATTGTTTTTTACACTAATCACGATGCCCACAATATCAGAAACTTGGTGTCATTTTTCACAACACAAACATGTGTATATTAGTTATGCAATGACCAGTGCAATTCTTGCACTGGACATTGCATTGTCCAATGCAATTGCATTGCATTGCATTGTGCTTATCATATCTTTAAAGAAACTGTGCGCTTGGTTGAAATCACACATGAAAATACCATAGGAACATTATTTTAGATCACAGACACACAAGATACCAATAGTGCCATTGAGTTTGTTTGGACATTCATTAAATATTGTAGGACAACATATGCGATACTATAACATCTACATCGTCTCGCCAGTGTGGGACGAACACGGAAGGACTGTCCGCAGCCCCAGCGCCTCACACCCACACATGCAATCGGATCGATTGCCTTCAGCCGTGTGGGTGTGAGGGCATATATGCTGGGGACTGCCAGGAAGGGGTGTGGGTTTTTGTTTCATGTTTAATGTTCTAGGTTGTTATGCTACGTGACTGTACACGCTCTTTGATTAAGTTTCGTTTTTGGAGTTTGTATTCGCGTTTTGAGTTATTCTAAGTTTGATTAAAGGACGAGCCGTGGGGCTCGCTGCTTTACAGACATCTGTGTGACTTTTCATTCATTCGCACTTGCCTCACCACCATCCCAGCGTTACAGATACAGGTTTCAGTAAAATGACATCACAATATAGGTCTCTTTCAATAAAAACATACAATGACCTACACAAAAGTAGAAACTACAGCAGTAAACATCAACTTCATAGTGTTCCTCACCTGCTTACTGTAATAAGCACAACAAAGTATTGACTACTTTATGTCTATATTTCAACTCTGCCTTGTGGGTTTGGCCACAGCCAATAGATGTTTTCA
>JAODTR010015928.1:0-18869 GCA_025399935.1 Amblyopsis rosae
CCTTGCTGAAGCTGCTGCCCCCGCGACCCGACTCCGGATAAGCGGATGAAGATGGATGGATGGATGGATGGATAAATTACATGCATACATATTAGACTAGGCTATTTTAAGTAATCATAAATTATATTAAACGTAAATTAAAGATTAATACTTGCATTCTGTGATAGTGCAGTATGTTCGTTTCAATCAAAGTTTTTATTTGCGTCTTTTCCATTGAAACATTATACTACTCTGCTGCAGCCCTAAACAGCTGGTCTGTTTGTTGTTATTGACAACTATACTGTATATTTCCTATCAATGCAAGGACAGGAAAGTCGTGTTTACATACTCCAAGGATTAGTCCGTATTGTAGTTTCTCTCTTATACTTGATTACTGGGGGGTGGATTACAGAGCGGTTAGGTTTCCCTAATAATATTGCGTTGCAGTTCTATGGCTTCCAGATCAGTTGCCCCAATCTGATATTGGCTGGATAGATACAGCTTGTCAATAAGAGTAAATCATTGTATGTTTAGGCATTTGTGTTTTGTGTTGACAACAAGAAAAATGGTTAATGACACTGGCAATGTCCTTTTTGGAATGGAAATGTAACAGATTTACTGTTAACACAATACAAATCTTAGTTAAAATCTTTCCTAAAATGTTAGTTTTACCATCATTTTGACATGGATCATATTTTAAATTGCTACCTTTTTTATCCCTGTAGTAATAATAATAATAATATGCTGATTCTACTGTATCTATGTACTATAATGTCATTTTAAGATCACGTTTAACATTTTAGTCTCAGACAGAACAGCTGCACATATTGGGAAACAGAGTTGAGTGAATATTTCCCAGCTTCTCCTTCCTTCCGCTGTCTTGGCCAGCCTGACGCGTCTACGCTGCTCATGTGTCATGTCCTGTCTCTCCCTTACAGGGGCATGGCAGGAATTTGATGACTTGAAGCACCCTGCCACCCACGCCGAGCTGCCTGTTCCTGCCAAGGACATCCACATCGTCTTCTGGGAAGCGGGCGAGGAGGCCCGCGGCGGTTGTTCTCCTCCACCGCCGGGCCACGCCGTGACGGCCCCGTCGCCGGACCAGTCTTTCATGATTCCCCACGACGACACCGATATCGTGGGCGCCCTGTCAGTTTCGGCGGAGGCACACTACGCCGCGGACGCCTCCATAGGCTCCACCACGTTGCTGGACACGTTCGAGGGCCTCACCCACTCCCAGATCGTTACGCTGACGCTGGTGGAGGTGAAGGTGGACCCTGAGGGCAGGCCGCTGGAGGACGGCCCCACCGGTGTCCCCATCCGCTGCCCCGCCCCAGACACCTCCACCGCCACACCCCCCGGCCACACCCCCGCGACCTCCGACGTGTCTGACGCTGACACGGCAGACGGCTCGTCCAGCGATCCCACGTATGCGCCTGTTGCCAGGGGAACGCGAGCTCGGTGCAAAGCCAAAGGCGCTAACGGGGACAAGCGTGCAAGGTCTGTTGCGGCCAAAGCGGCCACGCGCAGCTCGCACAGTGCGTCCGCACGACTCTGTAACCGGAGCGCCGCGACCCCCCCCGCGCCGAGCATGGCGCCGGCTGCAGAAGCCCAACAGGGAGTGTCGGCTGTGTCTTCCGCCAAGACCTCGCCCCCATCCGTTTCCCCAGGCAACCCTGAACTCCCGCAGCCACTGAACTACAGCGCCCGCTGGTCCTACCTAATCAGCAGGAACCCCCTGTATCAAATGCATTCCACCCTGGCTAAAGCCCCCCTTTCCCAGGCTCTCACAGCACAGGCCACGCCCTCTCCCAGCCACTCCACCCCTAAGCCAGTGAGAAGGCTCTGCCCCCCTGTTTCTGCGGGCCCCAAACCCCAGCTCAAGTGCGAGGACGGCGAAGCCTTGCCTGCGAAGCCGGCGGAAATGTACGGTGCGTTCAGCGCCAAGAACGGCCAAATGTTGTCGACGGCGGCGGCTCAACGGCTTCCCCAAATGACGGTGCCCGCAGACCTCCCAGTGTCTCAGCCCGTTCTCTCTGGCTACCAGCCGCCGTCGCTCCCTCCCCCAGCAGAGACGCCGCTCCCCGCAGTTCCCTCCGCTAAGGGGCAGGGTGGCCAGTCGCGGAAGGTGCCCAGTGACCTGGGGCAGACGGAGGCACTGCGGCACAAACTGCTGAAGAAGCTGAACGCCAAGAAGAAGAGGCTTGAGAAGCTGAACATGCTGCTGGGCTCCCAGGGAGGGGCCAGAGCGGACGCCACCCAGAAGCCCGACAGCACCGCTCTGAATTCCCCCCAGACGGTCTCCTCCAGCGGCCTAGACGCCTCAACGTACGACGAGTTCTTCGCCGATCTGCTCTCCCCGGCGACGCCGGTCAGCCGGCTGTCCCCAGACAGCACGGGGTTCCTGGAGATTATTGCCTACGGGCAGGACGCGGGCGACCCCTCGGGCATGCTAGCCTCCGGGGGGGCGTCGCAGCTTGACGTCCCTGCCAACGGAGATTTTTCGACCAATGGCATCAACGTCCTGGAAGAGTTCATTTCTGGGGTGGCCGCACAGCAACAGACTGAAGATCTCAGCCTGTTCTTTTAGCTTGCGGCGGGGGGGGGGGGGGGGGGGGATGTTATGCAGGGACTGGTTTGTCGCTTTTGAATACATTCTGCAATGTTTCCCTGTAGTATGTTTAAAAAAGTCTACTGGCACTTACATAATTTCTGCATGTTTTTAGTTATTTGTTATTAGGTTCGCCATTTATGATAATGATATTGCATATGCACTTTTTCATATGCCTTCATGTTCTTACTGGAAGCGATGTTTGTTTTAAAGAAATTACTTGAATTGTCTGAGTTGATGTGAATAAATAGTTTAATGTACTTCTGTGTGAATGCTTGAGATGTTGAAGGAAAATGTGTTTTTAGGGTTTTTTTCATTGTATATCTAAGTTATCTTAATAAATGATTGTGATACAACTGAAAGATATAGGCTTTAGAATGTATTCTTGTTACAGCTGGGGTAACTTGCATGCACTATGCAAAGGCTTTCAGTAGTTGTTAGACCCTACTTGTCACTAGTGGGCACACTGGATTTGTGTATTTCTTTGAAAGATAGTGAGGTTGCTTTAAGTAGGCTACCACTTTTCAAAGATTGTGGTTCCTTGAGTCTCATTGAAAATGTCAAAAGTAAGACCATCCCTATTTATTACAATTGCTATTCATCAGGGCAATATTGGCCTAGGTTTGAAATGCTGTTTATGCCTGTCAGTTTAAGTACATTACGGTTGTGTCTCTCTTGACGCACGTCATTGTAAAAGAGATGTTCCCATACCGGGAGTCGAACCCGGGCCGCCTGGGTGAAAACCAGGAATCCTAACCGCTAGACCATATGAGAGACAAATACTAGGATGATATAATATATGAAGAATATAATTAACTGATGGTAGACTAGGTTACTCATTTCTATTCCTAGAAACAAACCACGCCTTATCCATTACGGAGTTGTCTTTACAAAATATATCTCGTCATCTGTGATGTAAATGTGCTTCACTTCGGCCTCCTGCCACCGATGTAGTGATGTGAAATCGGGTGTCACCTCCAATCTACGGCATCCGTCAAAATAGACACAGGATCGACGCATATGCGAAGCAGAGCGGAGAGCCGCTTCTACGTTTCCAAACAGCGTCGCGGCGTGGAATCACAAGCATTGACTAGTAGAGTGGCCGCTATCGGAGCCTGAACGCACCGCAGACGCACCCGATGGAACCCAATCATCACTGTACTTTAATTAGACGTAGCCTATGGCGTGAAATCAGTGCCACGAGACAAAGCTCTGTAATAAAGATTTGTGTACTTGCAAAAACGATGTGTGTCTCTGTAGAAAAAGACCGGAAAACCTGTATAAAATATTTTGTGTCTCTGTAGAAAATTATCAGCAAACCTGTAAAAACATTTGTGTGTCTGTAGAAAAAAGATTCGTGTCTCCGTAGAAAAAACATTTGTGTCTCCGTAGAAAAAATTGTATCTGTACAGCGCTGCCCAAACCATTACAGCCAATCAAATAACGTCATTTCTGTGTCACATCATCTAGCCAAGTGAGCTAGCCACGATCATGACACGTGCTCGTTCCGTGTTAGCTTAGTTATGGAAACGAACGCACAAGCATTGTCTGAGGCCAGGGATACACCCAGCTCGTTCATTTTGTTATACTGGTTAACTTTGCAGACCAAATGTGCCGTTTATTTACATTTTCATTTTAATGTAAAGCAGTGTAATACAAGACAAATTACACAAGTTAAATTCACAATTAACTTACATGTTCATGTTAAAAATCATTAAATTTTGATAATCAGATATTCTCAGAAAGTTTTTATTTGTCACGGTTTGTGCAATGATCATGCAGTTTAAAAGGAGATGACAAGGTATGTCAAAGCTACTGTACTCTATCAGCAAGGTATGATGATCGTGGCTATAGATGACGTGACACAGAAATGCCGTTATTTGATTTGCTGTAATGGTTTGTTCAGCGCTGTACAGATACAATTGTTTTCTACGGAGACACGAATCTTTTTTCTACGGAGACACAAATCTTTTTTTCTACAGACACAAATATTATTACAGATTTGCTGATAATTTTCTACAGAGACACACAATATTTTATACAGGTTTTAGGGTCTTTTTCTACAGAGACACACATCGTTTTTGCAAGTACACAAATATTGTTTGCAAGTACACAAACATTGTTTGCAAGCACACAAATCTTTATTACAGAGCTTCGTCTCGTGGCACTGATTTCACGCCATAGTAGCCTACTATTCTTAAAATGTAATGTGTAGCAAATTTTGGGTATCTTATATGGTATGCTACAGCTGGGCTTGAGCTGTTTTATTAAATTATGCTGACACACTTGGCTATAGCCTATGCTACTTAATAATTAAAACAAATTACGCTATCAGGCAATTATGTTGTAATGGACTCGTAACGCATCACAATACAAACATACAAAAAAAGGGGAAACCCAAAGTGTTTGTATGTGGGCGTGAAATATGAAAGGTTTAGGTGATAGCGTCAAAAAAGGGAACATAGGTTCCTCCATATAACTCACGTTGTTACAGACGTGACTTTATAATTTCTCGCAATCATAGATCATTTGTTTTCCACAGCTCATGATGGATGCAGCAATAGTTGAACATATTTACCTTCTCGTCATTGTAACAGTCATCAGCGTTCTTCAGAATGGTGAGAATTACTAATATACTAATTGTTTAAAATGACCAGAGGTTGTAGTCTACACAGCACGCACATCTGCAGATTTAGTTTCATGTGCTTTTTTAGTTAACAGTTAGTACTAGTTGTATGTCAGGATGCACCTGCAGATATTGTTTTGATTTTATTGTTTGTTGTTTTTAAGTTTTCTTTGCACAGAAGGTAGAGAGGGAAGGGATTGGGAAGACAGCCAATACGCACGAACCAGCCTATGAACGCGTTGTCTGTGCCAAGTAAGTTCTATCTGTCCTTCAACTATATTAAACTATTAAACTAACCTGAACATAGAATTGGCCTATACTGTATGATACATGGTAGGCAACTAGTGAAACAATTGATGTCTGTTAATTAACTGTGACCTTTGATGAGCATGATGTTCAATGCATAATGTTTCCAATTTTTCTATCATACCCCACCCTTGTATTTCGCAGAAAGTGCAGATAGCCAACACTTACTATATAGGGCAAACTGCCTATAGGCTATAATGACAGCTAGGCTGCTTGATGGTTAGCCTACATTGTGATGTGTAGGTCAAACTCAGTTCATTCATAGCAGTTGCTATAAAAAATAAGAATTGTAAGTCAAAAATTGTCTTACAATTCGTCATTGTGAAAAGATGTCTACATGTGCCAGGCATAAAAGAGGAAGTAATAGTCTACTTCCCTGCTTTTAATTATACATTAAACTTATGCAAATGATATGCAAATTCTGATTCAAATTTTACAAAAACTTTTAAATAGTCTTTTTTTTTTGACTGGTATGAACATTTAAATGCTTTCCTATCCATCAATGTTTGTTCAATACTATCAATCAAATCACATTTTGGCAGTTATACATATAAACATTTTAATATCTATTCAAACTTGTGTTGTAATTCTGTACTATTAATTGTATAGAATGGGCTAAATTTTTCTTAGAATTTCATTTAATTTATTAATTCATTAATTTATGAAATTAAAAGACTAATTAAATAATGGTTTTATAGGGTTCAGAATATGGCTAAGTAAGAAACACTGTTATGTAAAATATTCAACAGTTTAATGTATAATTCTTACAATACAGCGCAATAGCTGTGGACCAAGGTTTTTGCAAGTCGTTGCCTCATAGGTATTTGTAATTGCTGAGAGCGTTATCAGCTTTCTTTACCAACGTAATAACTATGTTGTCTGTGACTAATTGTAGTCGGAACTGCATGGACTCTTATCCCACCTTCCTGGCAGTAATGTGGTGTGGCGGCTTATGCCTCAAGCAAGGTAATCATTAGTCGAATTACATGCAGAGCCACAGCATGTACAATGCAAAAGAAATGTTTATTTAGTCATTTATTTATTTATTGTCAAGGTATTTAAGTATGTGAGTAATGACCAACAGATAATGGACACATCTACCGAATGTTTATTTCTGTGCTATCACCCAAACGCACAGTATATTAGTGTATACCTGTAGATTGACCAAGTAGACACACAAACCAACACAACCAATTTAACTACTCTTGGAGTAAGAGCAGCTGTGTGCTTCTCTGAATGAGCACATATGATGCCACAGGATCATTTTTGCCTCTTGTCATCTGCTTAAAGCCCCTGCTGCTTTTGCTGGGGTCATATATCTTGGGGTGCGGCAGAAGTACTTTGTTGGCTACATGGGGCAGACTTCTCAGAGGTAAATAAAACAATGCAGGGTGTTTATATACATAAGAGTGGCCTCTGGCTTTACATGTTGTGATTCATGTGCAGCACTCTAGGCTACCTGTTTGGAAAACGCATCCTCTTCTTCCTGACCCTGATGTGCATTGTGGGTATCTTCAACTACCTTCTGGCACTTTACTTTAGCAACGAATATAATGAATATGTGGAGACCATCACCAACGCAGCCTCAGCTCTTCTCCTCATTCCATAGGCCTGTGTCTCTTATTATCAGATATTTGGAAATTGTTTAGACTGGATCTTCATTGCATAAAAATGAATTTAAATAAAATAAAATGTGTGTGATATTACCTTTATTCTACAAGTATCTTTTATTTTTACAACCCTTAACCATGTGTAAGTAAAATGTAATTGTCACAAAACAAAATATGATGGATATTTAGACATTCATACAAAATAAAAAAAGAAGTACATAAATGTACACACACTCCTTTGCAGCATTTTGTTAAAGCTTTTAGTGTCTAAACATAATGAGTAACTTTATACAAATAGAAAAATATATTGACTACCATTAAATCATTCCAATTTAGTACAACTCTTGCTTGCAACATAATATTGTTATATTTGTAATGAGGTCATGTTGACAATATCATCTTAGGTGCATATCGGACAAAGACAAAACTCCAAATGCACTGCATATACAGACTAATTATCTCCTTTCTTTATGTAGGCCAATAACCAGTATATTCCATGAGTGCATGAGTACACACAGTAGTAACTTACAGTCTAGATTTAAGAGGCTCTTGCAACAGTTCCTGTTCAAAGAATCCATTACAAGAGTGAACCAGCTGCTGTTTTATACTGTAGGGTCCATTTGAAGGAATGCCCTTTCAGAACTGGCAGGATGCTGATAACATTCTTTAAAGCCAGTGTAGCTTATTCCTGCAGAAAGCCTTTAATAAAAACTGAACAAAATAAAGATGTTCTCATGTTTTTGTCTTGCTCTCCATACAAATGACTCATGTCAGCTTCAACTGGAATGAGAAACAAGCAAAAGAGAAGTTAGATTGACAAATACTGTTGACATTACAATCAGTGTCCAGGGAGGTTTTACCTTAAACATTCGTTTGCTGAAGCCAAACCAGTGTGGAAAGTCAAAAAGAGCATCAGAATAGTATTTCAGGGTGAAGCAAGTGTTTCTCCATAGAGATGCAGTAGGTATAGCAGTTCTTTCTGACCATTTCTGCAATTCCTCATTTATGTCAATCTGAAAAGTAGTACAGGTCCAATTAACCACTAACAAGGGTAGATTACACTGTGCAATAACATGCATTCTCTATCCAGATATAACAAAATCTCATTTCTGTTTTTTATATACACTGGAGAGAGAGAGAGACCCCCTCCCCACAGTCAATCATTGACATCACAAGCCAGCTTCAAAGGGCAGGGTCAATCAAGTGATTGATACAAGCTAATCTACTGTACAAACACAAAGTGTTATGACTTTCATGGCTGCTTCTAGAGTGGCTCAGTAATACTTATTGTTGTTGTAACTCATGACAGTAGCAGCAGGATTAATTCAGAAGTGTGCATACAATCTATGTTGAATGTCATGCAGCCACATGACAAGACATTGCCACAAAACAAAACACGTTGCAAACAATATAAGGACTTAATCAGTGAAAACAAGTCAAATGTTTTAGACTGGCCCAGTCAATCACCAGACCTTAGCCCAATTTGTGATGTATTTCACCTCCCAAAAAGGAGATTGAAGGAAGAAACCTCCCAAAACAAACAACTTAAAGAATAGTGCATCACCGAATAATGCTAATGTGATAGAATAGGAATGTACTGTACATAAACTACGTAAACTACTATGTTTTAGTAATTGTGCTTAGCTAAAGAAATGTGTGGTCGAATACAAAATGTGAAATTTGGTTTAATTTAAATTTAATTTTAATTTCCAAAAATTATCCAGGAAATAAAAGTTGAAATCTCAGGTCTTTCTTGCTCTCAAACTAAGTGGTCTTCTTCAGTATAGCAAAAACAAACAACCTTGCTGTTCCAATTCTTTTGGAGGAGACAATATATTGTGCAATTGGTGTGCTGTGAAAAGGTTCACATGGCTCTTGTGATAGACGTTTTTGCTTACATCTACTCTGTAGCTCTCCCCAGCAACAGAGGAGATGGTCCGATCTAGTCCTCTCTCCATTTGCCACTTAATGAAGGGGTCGCTGCCATCAATGGACACCACATAGTGCATCAATACTGACGAATGGCAAATAAGTTTTGAATGAAGGTTAAAAGGAGAAAGCAAGTTGTCAAAGTCACAATTAAGTATGTGCACTTTACCTCAAAATAATAAGTTTCATATGGGGAAAAACAAGGCATGGAAATATGAGTCACAGCCACCATCCATCAAGAAAGCATGCCTAGATAAGCATTTGCTGGGAATACTTATTTAAGAAAATAACTTTTCAATAAAATACAATAACTTTACTCTACAATGTTTGTGCCAGAACACATGCGCGACTTAAAAACTCGAGAATACAGCCTACTACCTTTGAGTGGTTCAGTAGCCTTTTTCTTTTCCTCACACAGAGTCACCAGCATGTAGATCCTTTTCGATAGTAAACTCTTCCTGACGTTTGAGTAGTCAAACAGATTTCCCATCTTTACTTTTCTATTTAAAAAAATGCAAGTGATGAAAAAGTAGTCTACAATTTATAGACTAGGCCTATAACATTTCGCATATTTCTGCTTACCTTCCCATTGAGCTCTGGAAAACAATTTTTCCTTTGCAGGACTCAAAGTCATCGATGAGCACTAAACACGAATCAGGATCGCTTTTTACAACATAAGATGTACTTCGGGTTTCTACCGCAAAACCTGGCGGTGGGTTTTCCAAAAACTGCCCGAGCTTTGCAACAATCATCGTAGGCTTTGTCATTTTATAATGACACATTGACATCCCATTTGGTAGACTAATTATAAAGTGTAGCCTACGTATGCCTAAAATATTCTCGTCCAGTCCGTTCTTATAATAGGCTACATCCAGTAAACCCACGTGACAAAGCAATGGTTTACTCATTGGGGAAATGATTTTAAAGCATAAGGTTTGGGAATAGGAGTGGGCAGTGGACAATACACCCACTACCGTACACTCATAAACTGTTGAGTCATGCGATAATTCAACAGAAACTTATTTAGTTTGAACCATTGGGTTTAAATCACGCACTGTAACTGTTTAGGCCGATAAATTGAGCAATCCTAGAGATAGGGGATGTCCTGTAATGATATTGCGTTATATATTATAAGAGAGATCATTTAAAATATGGGCTCTGATTTTTGCGTACATGTTTGGGGATACGTGTTTATTTCTTTATGAGAAGCTGCCACCCACATCAGCTCTGATCATGCTATACAATAGAATGACCGCAAGAGGTCGCTAAAACATAAGAGAGCTACATTTGAGGGTTTTTGGTGTGCACTGTAAATTGAGATTAAATAGGCTATTTTTAATATACAAGCCCAGCGACAGGCAGCCTATTGTAGCCAGATGTCTACATAACAATATAGTGCTGAAATATGGTACCTTATAATGTAGGATACAATATATTGGCTGCATGTCTTCTCTCACTGGGTAAGGGATGCATGTAGGAAGCTAAATATAGCTAACCACTACGATAATCAGCTAACGTTAGCGGGCGCCCTAGCGGCAGGACAGCTTGTTGGATTTTATCTGGGTGGATAGGTTAGGCTACCAACAGATCGATATTTCTACTTCGTTTAAGATGGTATGATGCATGACATTGTTTCGCTTGTATTTTATTTACAAAGCATGACAATTGTTCGGGTTGTCATTGATCAAATAGGTTATGCCCCCACTGTATAATTGTCTATGTTTGGCTACAGCAGGCTATGATAAACTTCAGGGTCAAACTCAGCACCATCCTTTGTCGGTGAGACAACATGCATACAGACTAGGCTACCTACTACTGTAGTAGACAAAAGCTGGGAACTGGACATTTCAACAGGACATCTGTTACCGACTGTAGAAGAGCGTTGCACTAGTTGGATGAAACCACACCTTGAACAATAGACCTTTACCCCTACTACATGTGGACCAAATTGCATAGCACCATGTCCCATATTTAATCGGATTCACAGTCAGCCTACTTGTTTTGTCTGAAAGATAGATGGTACATCTGTAATTAAACCTGAGCTTCAGATAATCCTGGTGGACATACATAATACAAGTAGGATTCCTTTTTTAGACTATGGCCCCATATAGTTCTATGGATGGCCCTCTGGTGGCCCTATCCTGCCTATAATGTTTCACAGTCATATTGCAATCATATACTTATAAGGCATCCATGGGTAGCCTACACAAATATATTACATTGAATGTTTAATCTTGTTTTAATTTGCCTTCTTCAGGTATTTACTGCTGTAAGGTTGGAGATCCAAATACAAGTCACACACATGTAAGTTCTATCCCCCAGGTTGTCATGGTGAATGTTTTGCCACATGCTATTACCAGCAGTGCGAATACATGTCCCTATCTTTCTACAGGCAGCTGAGCACAGCATGCACAGTTCAGTTGGTGAGTACGGTCACCATCATGTTTTAGCCAGTACTAGTACAGTGGTCATGGCTAAACCCTATCCATATATAACAATATACGTATACACCTTTGTGTACTGTACTGTCAGAGCTGAGAGGGGTAGTGTTGGTGATCCAGAGCCAGAGGAACTCCTATCATGCTCAAAGGGCTGCTCAGAGGAGGCTTGAGATTCAGCAGCAGGCTGCCCAGCTGCGACAGGTAAAAACCATATCATAGCGGTGAACACGACTGTCCCAACTTTTCTGGAGTGTGCTGCAGTAGTCACATTTTGTTTCCAGTATAGTACAGGGTGAATGGAATTTACAAATCACAAAATTTGGGTTTTGTTAGCATTTTTCATATTGTCCCAGCTTTTTCGCAATTGGTGTTTAAAGCCAATATAATTGTCAAATTCAGCGAATATCCTAGCGGCCCATTTTGTGTTCGTGCTGGAAAAATTATTGTGTTTATACAAACAAAACACTATCCTAGCCTTTGCAATGCATTTCCAATGTGTGGGGCAGAGCTTCTGAGGGTGTACCTTATGGCACTGAAGGGAGGTGTTTTTGTTTTGATGAAGTACAAATATCAACAGGCTTTCTCCAGAATTACTGACTATACCGTTAACCACTAGATTATTGTTCCATGCCTGTTATCCAAGCGGGAAACTGCGGTGCTGAGAAAATAATTCAACACGGAAGTGCCAAACCCTGTAGTTCATCAAATGGCCACTTGAGGGTGGCTGCAAAGGAAGTCAATCTGTCAGGATACGGCCCGGGAGAGGGGAACCCCATCGCGGGAAGTAGAGGCAGCAGACGTAGAACAACAATTAAAACTGTTTAATACAGCGACAGGTAATGACAGGGGAAAATACCAACAACGGGGCAGTGTAGTTGGTACGTCGGCTAGAGTGTCGACAGCGGCAACAGGTGGAGTTGTTGGTCAGGTAGAGGAGCAGACGGAGTACGCCGGGGAGTAGAGAGGCTGGAGGGCCGGCGAGGAAGAATAGCGGGGCAGATGGAGCTGCGGAGACGATCCTCCACGGCTGGTACGGCGTTGGTGAAGAATCGGTGAAGCAGCCAGGACTGCGAAGGCGATCATTAAAGGACGGACAGGGCCGTAGTGTAGAGTCGGCGAAGCAGACAGGACTGCGAAGGCGATCTTCAAATGAGCCGGTGGAAAGTCTGATCGACGAGCCGTCGGGAGTAGAAACTCTGAGAATAACTGGTACGTGCTATACGAACTGGCAACAGGTGCTGGGGAGGAATGTCTCTTAAACCTCCGCCCAGGAAGCGGAGGTGAGGCTTCTGCACGTGAGACTAATAGGGAGTCGAAGACGTGCTGGGAGCGCTGTCCGTGCTGAAGTCCCCGCCTGGCCCTCTCCAGTGCTGGACCGGACGCGAATCGTGACACAATCCCCATAGACTATTAATGTTAAAATGTCCGACTTGTTAATTAAGCGCTCCTTATTACTAATTATTAACTAATATGGTAATGATGCGTTCACATGGAATATGGCAGACGGAAAATAGGATATCATGTTAATGGATGAGAGCAGGACTGCAAAATTAGTTGTGGCCGGCAAACAAATGCCAGCAAACGGCATTTTTACCTATCTACATGATGCATTATCACCACCTACTGTCTACATGGTGCATTACCGCCTACTATCTACATGGTGCATTACCGCCTACTATCTACATGGTGCATTACCGCCTACTGTCTACATGGTGCATTACCGCCTACTATCTACATGGTGCATTACCACCACCTACTGTTTACTATCTAGAATGTGGCGCATGCACTTTTAAACAAGTCAGTCAGTTAGCGAAATTTACTCATATTGGCGGGTCCCACTACACACGGCCCAGCAAAAAGGAATAAGAGAGAAGATAGTACATGGTAAATACCGTAATGTAAGGTCAAAATTATAAAACTATTTCCCGGTGGCGGATTTCCTTTATCTCTCTAACTGGTATTTTCCCTTCTCAATAAACAATTACAAATGTGAGACAATAGGATTTTTTCTCACGTAGAACTAACATGTGAGACAATATGTTTTTTCCTCACATAGATAGTAAAGTGAGTAGAGGGTTTAACAAAGGTTTAATATAGATTTAAAGCTATACTCTTGATCTTTCTTCCTGTTCTCAGATAAACTGTGGTGAAAAGTTTATAATAAATATTATGCCTTTTATGCCTCCTTTAAATTATTGAATTATTGTAACATTGCCACTAGATTAAGTTTCCCATTGACAGTTTAGTATGCATTTAAAATAGTTAAAACAGTTAAATTAATAAGCCTATAACTAAATACCTACAGTAAATTTTTCTAATATCCCATGTTTATAGTCAGCTTATGGACAACCCCTGGGTGTTCAACAAATTGATTAATCTAGCATTACTCTGTCATTTGTAACAGACAACTGTATTAACTTTATTCACTGTATTTACCAGTGAATGTTGCAGAATGGGCCACCACAACAATGGTTTGGGTGTGGGTTCAGAAGCGTCTGAATTCAATGTTGTGTTCTGTACAGTACAGTACATCCAGTATACTGTGACCAGATGCAATATGCCGGCAACAAACAAAATCAATTCGGTCATTCCTAGCTGGAGACTTTTTGAAGATTATCTGAGCACATGATAGCTGAGTACATTGTGTTTGCTTGATGTTTATTTAAAAAAATGAGTTCCCTTGCATGAACTTGAGTAAACACGTATACGTATAATATTTCATATTGTGTTTTTCGCGTACACAAATAACCCTTTAATTTGTGAGCAAGGCACTATATGTATTACCTTATAGGTAGCTGTGAATGGATATAAGTATATGTTTCTAAGGTAAAGGACAGCATGATAATAAATACAGTTCCTGGATATACACTGTATGTCTTCAATGCCTATTTTCCATAATCTCCATCAAGCAGCTGTTATATTCCTGTCCTGGTGTGCAGGACAGGAATATGACCAGTAGGGGTCCCCATTGTAATAAACAATGTCAGGATTGGAGCGGTCCCTGTCTAACTATTTATCTACCACCTCTCAATAGATAGTTTAATGGCCATATCCCTGCAAGGGAGGTGCATAGTACATTTGTTGTAGCGGGCCATATTACATAACATACTGAGAGCTGAGACATTTTTATGTAGCTTTAAATGGCTGAAGTGAATTGGAATGTTTGAAGAGAAGACACAGTACTCTCCACTGGGAATTAACATCTGTCATATATTCACCAAGCTCGTCCTTTCGACAAATGGTGTGGATGATCATCCCTCATCACACCATCAATTTCAGCATGCTTTCATTTAATTTCCAGGCACTACATCTCAAGAAGTGCCTCTGTTAAGAATACTTCATTACATAACATTGAAATGAGATGAAAAATACAATAGAAAGTAATATACTGACTTTGTAAAAAAGGCTTACAGCATGAATGTCAGGGGCCATATTGGAGCGGAGATGGTGAGTTTTTGGCCCAGTATTCGCTGTAGTTTACCAAAACAAAGTAATCCACAAGAGAAATGAAATGAACAGCTAAAGAAAAATCACATGGCCGAGAGACAGTTCACAGAACGATCTGAAATAGTTCAAAAGCAAACCACAAACGAATGATTTATGGATGCAGTGCAGTGGGACACAACGGAGAAGACATAACTCTTGTTATGGGGCCGTCGCCCAAAGTGATCTGGGCCAGTTGATAGGACACAGGGATAATCCTTTGCACAACTTTGAAAGTACCAAGGAATGCGAGGGGAGCGATGTCTTGATGTCGTCTTGACAGGTACAGTAATTCACTTGGACTGTCCATTGGACGCTGGGTAGAATCCTCAAGTGAGGCTCACGGTGGTCTCCAGGAGCCCTCATATCCAGCCACCAAAAGCATTGGTATAGTAATACCAACGCCCTGTTTCCCCCAGGGTAGCCAGGGTAACCTGAGTGCCACGATGAAGAGAAGACCCTGGGATGAAGAGTTTGCCAGTGGGAACATTGCTAGGTGGCAGAGTAGATTGATGTGCTGTCCAAACTGATCTGGGCGGGGGCTACAATCTTGGACTCAGGAATGATCAGGTTCTGTTGTTCGTCAACGTCTACCTCCTGTCTGGAAAGGGTGACTTGTTAATATTCTTTGAAGCTGGCTGGAAGGAGACTGAGCAGGCTTAACGTGTGTTCTAACATTCATTTAGATTCCTGGATGAACTCCAGGTTCATGTCATCTGTTCGCACTAGATAAGGTTGCATTGCTCTCTCTGTCTGGGTCTGCATTCTTCCAAGATGAGTTTGATGGCTAACAGCTCATGGTTGCCCACATCGTCATAATTCTGTTTTTCTGGGTAAAGGCACCGGGAGTAAAATGCACAGGGTGAACATTTTCATCGGTGGAGGATTTATGTACAATACTGCCCCCACACCTGAGTTAGTGGCATCAACCTCTACAATGAATGGCAAATCAGAATTAGGGTAAACGACAATGTGGGCAGATGTGAAGTTCTTCTTAAGATCAGTTTTGCGGTGCTTCAGGAGTCCAACCTATTTATATAGTTCTATGGGTCCAACACATTCACAGGATGTTCATTGAGCAAAGCAAATAGGAGCGGCATCAGAACTAAAAGAAAGTTCAAAACAAGTTGGTAAAGCAGATGAAGGGCTGTCTTGGGGACAAGGCACTCAAATATTGCCCTGACCTGGTTGTTGTCAAAGGCTACACCATTGGAGGATATGATGTAACCCAACAAACAATGTTTGGGAGACATAGAATTCACACATTCACACAGAGGTTATTCACTGGAAGGCAGGATTGACTGCTGACAGGCAGGTCGGACTGACATTTCATGGTATATAATCATTGTTGTACATTGTACCTTGCATATATTAATTTAACACTGGGGATCAATTATGTTATCTTAGAATCACATTTAATAATTTCATGTAGCCGTCATATTTTTTTTAAAACATTAAGTGGATAAAATGAAATACTGGCTTAATTTGGGGCCCCTTACACTTTCTCCTCATTCCCTATGTTGCCCTCTACTATACTGCATCTGCCTGTGGTGACCAAAGGCAGGCCCTCAACAAGCATCACACAACAGTAGCTGACATGCTTCTGTTTGGCACCAGCCCCCCACCCCACTTTGAAATTTGTTGTTTTTTGAGTTGCCAATGAGCCAAATATTGCGTCCCTTTCTGCGGTGGGTGGTGCAAAAACATTATGGAAGTACCTTTGTGTATTTGAACTAAAAAGCAATTTCACTCATGTTAGCAGAGGGATTAGGGAACATGTATTTATTATATTGATGTACAACTTGGCCTGTCTCAACATGCAAAATAATAAAGTGGTTCTATATGTCCTTCTGACACTAGATGTCACTCAGCGCACCAGCATCTCAGACCAAAACAAATGCTTTGTGGGTCACACCCACACAAACATTACTTAACATGCACCCAGGTAAAGATACTAAATTAGCTTAGTTTATCCAATTTAGATTCTAAAACTAGTTATTTTAGCCTACCTTCTCTATATTACATTTTACAGATGCCTTGCAAGCACACATTGACATATTAAAGCATAGTCTCAAACTTTATCCTATGTTCTTCTTTCCCCTTCCCATTTTCATTTACAGTCTCCTCCAAAGTTATTGGAACAGCAAGGCAAATTCTTTACACACTAAAAACTGTATCATTAACAAATATAGAAAAGATGTACAAATATAAAGAAAAGATGTACATGAGATGACAGATCAAAACCTCATCTTTAAAAAAGACAAAAAGCAGAAATTTTGATCTGTCATCTCATGTACATATCTCAAACATCATCTACAACATATAGCAAAAAACAAAGGAATGGATTTGTTTGATTTGTTTCACCACTGGTGGGCTTTACACTTAATCTCCATGTACATGTGTTAAAACTGAATGAATGAATGAAGATGAATAAACCTGTCAGGACTTTACTTTTAGGGAACTTCGGTTTTCCTCCTTCACGAGCTGTCAGACTACGAAGGCGACTGGAGCATTCTTCCCGTTCTTGACCTGTGAGTAAATACACTAGCATGGCCCTCGAACATCTGGGGAGCTAAATGAGTTGCTTACTAGTTATATTTCCAGGCTGTTGGTCTCCTGCAGCCAATCAGCGTCATGGTTTCTTTTTTTGGAAGAGGAAACTCTGGTCGAGCTGGCACTGCTTCTGCAGGTCCTCAATGCAAAGAAGGTGACACACACAAACACACAAATACCTTGTGTCTGATTGGTTGATTTATTTCTCTCAGGCTAGAAGGCTATTTTCACCTCAGTTTGTTCATCTGTTAAAGGTCAGGACGGGCTATGAAAATCCATTCAGTTTATAGATTCTGATTCCAGTAATGTTTGAATGATTCTGGGAGTTAGAATGAAAGATGAAAATTATGTTTCTACACTTAACGTGGAAGGTTTTCAATGAAACTGAAGCTATGAATCGGCATGAAATTACTATATTTTGGTGGCTTGCTGTTTTGTGTCCTCTAGTGTATTAGTTGATTAATGCATTTATAATAAGTGCCCTCTAGTGTATTTATTTAATTTATTTATTTATCATAAGATATTTTCTATTGTAGATTAAATATATAATAAATTTGACAGTTTTACAATACAAATAATTCCAAAGTCCCACCTGACCAGAATGGAGAGCTATTTCCCTTTTTTTTTTTGTAAAATTAACAACAGCTCCACATACACTTGACATCACGTGTCAATTTTCAAGAAAATTCAAAAACGGCCTAAAGCCAAGAATAATTGTCATTCATCTTATCTGAAGTTTTAAAGAAGGGCGATCAAAGCTTTCCAGTGCATACCAATGATATGTGTATGTAAGATTATGAATGTATTTCTAGTAAGGGCCTTTTAGTGTATGATAGATGTATTTATGTAATGCAAATCCACATTTAAACACCGCAGCCAATGAACTGTTGCTCCCTCTCTGCTGTCTCACTTCAGGAATGGTTTCTAGGAAAGCCCCTTCATGACAGCGAGACATCCATCATACACCATTATGTCTTCTCCAAGAACCCTTCTTCTTTCCTCTACCCGGACACTGCAGCTGGCTGGGCAGTGAGCACACCCCTGCTTCAGAGGTGTGCGTGTGTGTATAAAAAGCAAGCATGCATCCACATAACAGGCCAAAGTGCATGCAAATTGCTTGGTAGAAGGTCCTAGTCTTCTGTAATTACAGCATTATTTATTTTCTTTGCTTCAGACTCGCTGAGCGCATCCTCTTTGAGCCGCTCAAATCTGACTTCACAATTGACCTGAAACACGAGGTAAACTGAAACAGTACATTAGTGTGTGTGTGTGTGTGTGTGTGTGTGTGTGTGTGGGGGGTGGGGGTGGGGGTGGGGGTGGGGGGGGGGCGT
>JAODTR010015938.1:0-26349 GCA_025399935.1 Amblyopsis rosae
TTATAGCCAAAATGAAAAGTCAGGACATTTTCCATCTTGAAATATGTTGTATTTCTTCTTACAAAAATAATGGAATCGAAAAGAATCAGAATCGATAAGCAGAATCGGAATCGGAATCGATTAAATTCAAACGATACCCAACCCTAGGCAACATACCGCTGTAAATGCCGATACAGTTCACAGTAGAAGTGATCAGCTGTCATTAGCTCTGTTATCCCTTTAGTTTCTTCTGTCTGTCTTGTATAATGGTGGCTTGTGGCTGGCCCGCAGCCTAACTGTTCTATTCTGGCTGCGCCTCTCAATTATCTTTTGACTGATCAGCCACTACAGCAGCACCGCGCCTTTGTTGTCTGAGAATATGAGTGTGTGTGTGTGTGTGTGTGTGCGCGTGTGCGGGCGCGCGCATGCTGGCTCATACAGTATTCATTTAACAAGCTTACTATATAGTGAGGCAGTGCTATAGCTCTTTTGGTGCGAGAACAAAGAATAAAATGTTTGTGCAAGGCAGATTTATGTTTCCTAACTAGTGGCATTTGGGTTTCATTTCCAATAGCAGTAGGCAGCACTGTGATACTCCTCAATAAAGGGGATGTTGCCTACAGTGCCACAATAATACTGTAGCATAATGATATAGTGGCCCGACGGTAACTGGCTTGCGGTTCTCTTGGCCTCCCGGCAGACGGCGTGACCATGGAGGAGGTGGGCCAGACCACCCAGCTGAGAGCGGGGGAGCTTATAATCATCGTGGTGGTACTTATCATGTGGGCAGGTGAGGCCTTTTACGGTGTCACACACATATACACACACACACACACAGTGGAAGTGTTCCAGCAGACCTGCCTACGTTCAGTACTCCTATTGGACCTGTTAATAATATCTGCGTGTATGGAAGTCTTCTCATGACGTGCGAGGCATTAGTATGCCCCGCACGTCACCTGGCTGTGATCGCTCAGTAGCGTGACAGTGTCCTTTACCTCGTGTGCCTCTCTGCCCCTCTCAGGCGTCATCGCTCTCTTCTGCCGCCAGTATGACATCATCAAAGACAACGAACCCAACAACAACAAGGACAAAGCCAAAAACTCCTCCGAGTGCAGTACCCCTGAGCACCCGACGGGGGGGCTGTTGCGCAGTAAGGTATAATCAACCCCCACTCCTCCTCCCTCCTCCCCCATGGGTCCCTCCCTCAACGGCGCCGGGGCAGGTGAATGGTCCCGGTCACCTGTGGACTATCGTCCACCTGACACCACATTCACACTCACAGCATCACCCACTACATAACGTCTGCAGGTTAAACACATTTGGTGCATGTTTCCATTTACCAAACAGCAAACAAGTCTAGATCATCAGCCTAGAATGCAAACTCAGAAACAGATCTACTGTGCGGGCGCACAATGGTACACTTAACAAGGGTATACATATTGATGCCAGCCCAAGGGGACAGTATACTTAAAGTAATAGTCAGCTATTGCAAGCTAATTGTGGAAGCTAATACACTTGTTGTAAAATTCACAAAATATCTCCTCGCATTTCGCTTTGTGTGTTAAAAAAGTATCTGATACTTCTACACAGAGCGAACACCGCTCACATCAACAAAGCCGTAGCACTACACTTTGCATTACAATGTGTTTCGATGTGTGGAGCTGCGCCATGGAGAAAAATAGTTTTGATTTCAGGCGTTTTTGAGAATGACTGGCCATGCCCATATATTGGTAAAACCCCAGCAACAAACATTTGCATGCCTTTCAAGTTTAAGTCAGTCATTCTGGAGATAGGGTATTGATATTTGAACTTGATCAAAACAAAAACACCTCTTCCTTCAATTCCATAGGGTGCTCCCTCAACAGCTCCGCCCCTCCACATTGGAAACACATTGCCAAGACTAGGATAGTGTCATGTGGTAGGGTCTGCACCATTTAGTAATTTTGTGTTCCCTATTTATAGAACCAGGGCTCTGTAGAAACACTAAATTATTTCTTCAGCATGCACAGAATGGGCATTTAGTGGAATATTAGATTCCACTAAAGTAAGTAAAGTAGATAAAGTAGATAGTAGATATTCACAGAATTTGATATAATTTATATTAGTTTACAATCACCGACTACACCTTTAAGTACATAACTTTTCTTTGATTTCTGATATTACACATAAAGCTCATAACACGCTTCATCATGCATTAGTGTCAGGCAGTCTGAAAAATTTTAAGTATTAATTGATTTTAGTACGTCTAAAATGTATCATGTAGCATTGAGCTGTCTAAAACTCAAACATCCCAGGCCCCTGCGGCAAGCAATAGTCTCTTGAGCATTCAGTACCACTAGGACATTGAGTTTAGTTTTAGCAGGAGCAAACCTGCTGAATCAGTGATCTTGAATACACAAGTAATGTCTGTTGAATCGCCCATAAAAATCATGGGTGACGTTAAGGGAGATTAGCAATATGAATGAATTAGCTACTGTATGCTTAACACATGTAATTGTGTGTTTTCTCACCTGTTTGATTTACAAAGCAAACAAAAATCTAAAGTATGTGGCTGTGAGAAAGAAGGCAAATGGGAAATTGATTTCCTTGCACTT
The DNA here is from genome assembly GCA_025399935.1 of Amblyopsis rosae. Taxonomy (NCBI): domain Eukaryota; kingdom Metazoa; phylum Chordata; class Actinopteri; order Percopsiformes; family Amblyopsidae; genus Amblyopsis; species Amblyopsis rosae. The sequence goes on from JAODTR010015938.1 coordinate 2,574, forward strand.
GCACCACTGCAGACTCTGTAGGCCTACCAGTCGGTGTCCAGAATGATTCTTTTAAAATAATTAATAAAAATACAAATATAATATATATATTTTTAAGCCAGCTATCAAGCTACTCAAACCAACAAATATAAATGTCTTGTCAATCAACTACGGGCGCATTTATTCAAGATAGTATCGCCTATGTTGGGTGCATAACGCGCGTATACTCTGCTTGTTACACACACAGGGATGCACAGGGGCGCACCAACATGCAAAGGATATACATTGAGTAACACGTGAAATGTAGTTATCGTGTAGCCTACATCAGCAACATTTATGTATCTTGGTGGAACCTCGCTGTTGCCTATTTGGTCTGATAACACTCGGAGTGGTGTATCGTATTTTAACACCAAAAACACACGCATGAATAATTAAGAGAGTAAACCCAGCCCTATTGAAATGTGGATTTGGACACGCCCTAAATGCAATTTATGCCTTTGTGCGCTTTAGACATCTGCAGATCAGAGCACTCCTCGTGTATAAGAATGCCAGCTTGTTGTGTGACTGTCACTCCCCTGACACGGCCCTCACTGATCGCATCACTGTCTATTTCCACAGTTCCCGAAGAACAACAACAACAACAACAGAACACCATCTGTCAACATCATTGAGGTGTGACCGCCACAACGCCATCTCTTTACCCACAAGACTTTGTGTCCTCACAAAACAAACAGGCCCCCATTATGCTCATCTGCTTGTTTGCGATGAGACCGGGACTCTGGGCGTGGCTTCCTGATGGTGCCCGTTCCCCTTTGGCTCCAGGCCTGGTGCTGAAGCGACACGACACAACTCGGGAGGTCTGCTATGTCTTGCCCACCACTGCGCTGAGAGCAGAGCCTTCAGTGGAGAGACTGTGGCAAGAGACCAGCGCCTCCGCCATGCCTAACCACTACCACGGGGCGACACAGATAAGGGCCAAATGGCTTCGGCTGTACAGACTAGAGAGAGCAGATCCAACCCCGCCCCCCCCCCCTTCCCCAGGACCAAGAGACCACTGCTTTTACTTTCCTTTCCCCCATCAGCAGTGTCTCATAGTGCATTATCAATGAAGGCCTGTTCTTGTGAGCTTGCGGTGAACTGTAAAGCACTGACATTTCATATACATGACCAGCTTATACTCGACCTCATTTACTCTTGTGATCATTTGATAGGAAGCTTAGCCATGGAATATTTCTGTGTTTCAAGGTGTATTTATTCATTTTTTTGGGTTTAAGAAAATGCCACCTAAGGTGTGGTATGTTCTGTATGTAGGCCTTTGTGTTTCTTGTTTAGTTTTTAGTTGTTTTTTGTCGTCTGTAGCCACCGAGATGCTTTCTGCTAGCGTGCCGCCATCCCCTTCCCTCAGTGATTCCAGACGCCACCTCGGTTTAGGAGCCATCTCTGACATACATGTGTTGTGATGTAGCCACAGCAACAATTAAAAATCCACCAGTTTAAAAACCAATTGTACAGAGAATGCCAAAGCTCACTTACCTCGATCTCAAATCAAAACAAACTCCCTCCGAAGCTCCGTCCCTCATTGAATTTTACAAAAAGACTATTAGCTTACAATAGCTGACTATACCTTTAACTGTAAAGGCAGATATTGAACAGAGACCCTGACCTCAACCAGTATACCTACAACAATTCCAATAAAGAGGTCATGTTTGGAATCCCACAGTTAATTTTAATTAAGGCATCATTTTCTTTCATTGTTGGCATTTCGTGTCTAGCTACTTTTACATTCCAGTATTGGAAAAAAATCAAAATGTACCACTATATAATTTACTTAACTGTAGTGATGAATTTAAATGTTTTACTCCAATAGTGCATGTTCATCTTATGAGCTTTGCTGGACTCAAGTCTATGACAAAGTGGACTCTGAAAAAGGTGCTACAGTAGAAGGCCCTTTTGTCAGCAATAATCAGCTCTCAACAAAGCAATGAGGTTAAGTGAGAAAAAAAAAGAATGAAGGCATTCCCAAACCTTGAATTATAAAGATGAACAGGTTGTGACGATTAATAGGCCACTGAAGCGCACTTAAGGAAAATGTTCAATAAATATGGACGAGTTAGAAAATAAATGTCCGGGGTGGGATTTTTTTTCCTTTATTGAAAATAATTGAATTTTTTACCCCAACTAAAGAGAAACCCTCTTGAGAAGAGACAGGACAATTTTTACGGCGCTCCATCTTCAACACACAAACATCAAAACATGTCACTCAAACAGAAGGGCTTCTTTCAAGACATATTCAACTCAAGGTCAACATTTGTGTTAACCTCATTTCAGAGGCTAAACAAATTATGAAGGGATTCATTTATACAGTACAGGACTATATACTGTATTTCAAGAGGACAGATTGTGGAGTATTTCAATGGGCCAAAAAAGCTCGTCACCAGCCATTTAATTGGCTGTTGTGCGTACAGTTCATAGCTAAAAGGGAGAAAAGAGGGCTGATTTAAACTAAATATTACTGCCTTAAATAATCTTCCATTTCATTTTAATAGGATGGAATATTGAAGGCCCAACGTTTCACTTTCATAATATAATTTACCTTTCGGACAATATTCAAATGTGTTTGAAACTAAAACATAGTTAAATGCAATTATAACATTGAATAACTGCTGAGGTAATTCTGCAGACTGAGATGGTGGAATCATATTTCTTGAAAAGCTTTTGGGCATTTGTGTAAATATATAATATATATTTAATTTTCATGTTTTGTGATGCTAACAATGAAATATGACAAAAAAGCAAATGTGGAAAAAATAGGTATGATTTCTAATGCAATATAAGTGACAAATTGTGTTAGCTCTACAAAACTCCTGTTATTTAAGAAAATGTCAAACATGATTCTCATATTGTTATGTATTTATATTACATTATATAGCTGTGGTGTCTATATTGTATGTAAATTAAGGAAATAAGCTTTTTTTGTTTAGGGAAGAGGGAGTATTCTGCATTATCAATGTCTCGTCACAAAAAGAAGGATGTAAGAGCCAATTGAAAATCTGTATTCATTTAAGGTACAGTATGCATTAGTTACTCCAGTTCTGCTATGACAGAATGGACATTGTCACTTACTGTAAACTGAAACGCATGTGCGCAGGAAATTGGTTGCAATTTCCTCATTAACACATACACTTCGGAGTAGGGGAGAGAAACGGAAAGATTCCGGGGAAGTCAGAGATGACTAATGCAATGGCAGGCTTTTATCACTCCTGTATTCTTTCACGCATGCCATTATCACTCTTAATGAAGAAGAGTGGAAGACCTGATGCATCCATTTCTGCAGTAAGCGCTGACTTGTGCCAGGAACTTTAGGAAGAGGAGTCGGCTTAATGCAGGGATGGAAGGGAAGGGCAGTAAAGCAGAGACTAGGGACTTGTCTGGTAGATTATGGTTATTCTGATGACAATTCTCACAACAGTATTAAGTTGCATCACAAATAGTTGTCAGCACTTTGCTGAAACATTTTAGTTTAAGATTTCTTTTAAGACCACTGTACCAGTAGCTCACTCGTAACATGATTATCTCACTGGAAGTGAAGTTTTTTTGTTAGTTTTTTTTAAACACAGTCTTAACATTTTAGTTAAAGCATCTATATGGGCATTTATCACATTCCTTCTACTAGAACTGCTTAAACATCTGTATCTCAAATTTGACAGGAAACAATCTGAATCATGTTCTGTATAAGCCATTACGCAAGGTATGCTGCAATGTTGCCAACTGTAAAGAATCTATTTTATTATTACTAGCTGAAAAGTTCAAAATAGCGCCAACATAAAACACATTTTGTTGTCAAACTCTATAGTCTAGTAGCCTGGCTCTGCCTGACAATTGCTCTCAGCTCAATTACTTTTCGCTGGAACCCTGTTCGCATTAGCGTTCAGACAGCCACCCTGCTGGTGACCCAATCAGCATGGGTTAGTGAGATGACGTTGAAGTCAAGCGTGTTTCAAAATGGTGGTAGAACTAGATGAGGCGATCAAAACAGTTTTAGCAACGCCGATTGGTTCAGCACTGTTCAATAGTTTCAAAACTAACCAGAGGTCTACGCCAAGTAGGAGGAAGTGACTGTGAACACTTCCCAAAGTAGCGTGGCCAGAGCATATTCACAAAGTGAATATAGTCTGGTTATACCAGGCTAATAGTCTAGTAGGTTTTAGAAAAAAGATATTGGTGTCTACATCAAGGTAATACAGACTTTAGTGGTTATTATTGATGTTGAAGATTCTATAACATAAAGGTGTGTTTTCACACTAGTGGTGTCACAGACTGGATGTGGCTGTGCTATGTCAAGTGATTGAAGTTTAGTAGAAGGTGTATGATATACACTTACTATTGTAAGATACAGAAGCCTTTTGGCCATACAGCAGAAAGCTAAAGTATTTAATTTATTTTAATAGAGAAAATCTGATGTTGACTGTAACAACTCTACATTCCACTAAGCCCGGTGGCTGTGAACACTTTTATACAACACCAACAATTTTTGTTAGAATGATAAAACGCAAGAAATACAAGCCTGTTCTACAACTATACAAGTTTCTCATGCTACTGTACTATACAATTGAAAGGAGTAGCCAGCAGTAAGCAATGAAAAACAGAACAAACATTTATAGCCCATACCTAGAAACTGTAATTTTACAAGCAGGTATAAGTGTTGTCATATTTCATTAGGTGTTTTTTTATTTTGTATTATTAGGCAAATAGTTTCACACAGAGGCATGGTTTAAAATTACTATCCGCTTTTTAAGTGTAATCATGTTTATATTTAGCAGAATATACTGTACACAACATATACCGTCATTGCTTTAAGAGGGCTAGCATGGTTCAACTATTATGCACAAGGATACACAGCTTCACTTATGAAGACAATGATGTATGCTTACTTGTGTATGCGTAAAACTAAAATAAAAACTATTTTCCAAAAACACCTGCTTGTTATTTTGCAGTAATTTGGCTAATTTGTCTGAATTAATATTTTAAACAGCATGACAACATTCAAAGTGTATCCTAATCTATCATACTTAATCAATGGTTCACTGGTTTGTCTTCTATCATAAAAACCAAAACTCTTACTGTCTGATGCACCCCTGATGCAACAGGGACAAAGCAATATCCCTCAACTTATCATGGTATAACGTTTTGCCTGAACAGGGCATTAATCCTCATGAAGAACTCACTCAATAACAGGATTTCAGGGAACTGACTTAATGTGAAGTCAGCAACCTGTGTAAGGAAACATGTCTGGAATAACGATGTCCAAAGAAAATCAATAGGTCCCAATGCAGAGCCTACAAAATACTCCCCAAGTCCCTCAGTTTGCATAATAAGCATTAATACTGGTCCAACAGCTGTCTTCACTGTTTGACTGATCAAGATATACAAAGATAGAACTGACAAGAACATGACCTTGAAGTTTTTGTTATAGAGCAAAAAGTAATTTTGTCATTACTGGAGACACTTTGCAGTAATTAAAAGGCATCACTCACAAGCGTATGCTGGGGGGGGGGGGGTTTCTTCAAGGGAATACTAAATTAATATGGCTGCTCTGGGCCTACATGTGCCCTGCAGTTCTCATTCTCTGCAGCTTGTGGCACAAGGGGACCATGCCAGTTGATACGCACCCCTCTACTTTCTGAATAGCCTGGAGAGACAGGCTGTCCATGTATCTGAAGAAACGAGCAGCAGGCTTATCTTAACAGTCTGCATTATTAAATGGGCAGGAAACACACTGGTAAGACCTACAAGGCCTCTACGGTGCAGCTAGTGTTTTTACAAGCTGCATTACTGTAAAACTCACTGCATACCTTGAATTCTGCACACCAACAGGGCAAATCAGTGAAAATAGCCAGCAACTTAAGCAAAAACTGCATATGGTATTGTTTACTATGCTGAATTTTGTCAAGTAAAATAAATCCCTATTACATTTTTGGTAAATAAATCAAAATGCTGATGTAGGTCTTAAGATATATTATGTCTCCTGGGAGTAATCAATTTATATCATAAATGACCCTGTTGCTTTCATACTTACAGAAAATAAGCTTTGTACCCCCCTTCCTCTCAAACATAAGATACAATTGATGTAGACAGGTGATTAATTAAAGGAAAAAGCTGAATGGTTGACCTGTCACCCCTTAAGTGAGGGGATCCAGTGGCTGCGTTGTGCTGTTGGGGGCATTTTGCTAGCACGGTGTGTGTCCACTTGTAGAGGGAAGGGTCACTGTAAATCAAGTTATTCAGTGATCACCTTTATCCTATGATGACACATATCCTGATGAGAGTGGTCTCTTTCCGGATGACAATGCGCCCAGCCATAGGGCACAAGGGGTCACTGAAATGGTTTATGTATTACAATGACGTGAATCATACTGCTATGCCTCCATTCGTAGTATCTCAACCCAACTGAACACCTATGAAAGCTTTTGGAGCGACTATTTTTTACAAGGATGCTGTGAAGGGATTTTAGAGCTACAGATTTAGTGTAAGCCTTCAGCCATCAGTGAGGTAAATGCTGTGAGAATATTTTTCAGTTGCCCATATTTCAATTTAGGTTTTGCCAGCTACCCAAAGATTTCAGACCCATCGTGGCCTCTTTTCCCTGATTGGGCCATCAACTCTCCCTTGCCTGTCAATCACATAAATGTGCGACCACTGCTACAAATGTGTCAGTCACTTGCAGACGAAAAAGGCTCCAGAGGGAAAGCAAAGGGTTTTTGGTTAATTTACAAAACATTGCCATCTTTATTAGCTAGCTCTTGTATCACCAGTCATATCCTACCCTACATACAGCAGCTTTAAGACAGTGCTATCAATTGTCATCAAAGCACCATTTGAAGAATGATGCTCCATCCCTCCAGTAAGCCAGGTCAGTCAATTTTGCTAACTTCAAGCTCAAATCAAAACAGTATAGCGACGCAGCGGCGCCTCACATGCAAAGCGTAGTACTACAGCTTTGTTGACATGAGCGGTGTTCGCCCCTTTGTTTATGTTACTATTTACGGAGCCAGGCGTGTCATTTCTCAACATGCAGAGAACGGTAAAATAGCAAAATGCAAGGAGATATTTGTTGAATTTGACAAAAGTGTATCATCTTAGCATTTGGCTTGCAATTGCTGACTTTACCTTTAATTTACACCATACAGTTTTATTCAGATTATCAAAATGAAATATTCTTACTTTCCCAGAAGGTAGTCTAGTGCAGCACACATTAAGGAAACCACCTTGACTATGATGGGCACATCAGCATAGGAGCATACATCAGAGGAAGAGCGCATACAAAAATAAAACACATTTTCACTGCCAATTTCATGTTCAGAAATATATGCACTCCTCACTTTGAGGAAATTCTGTTTTGCCAAATGTAGACCTAGTTGTAAGTGTGCCTACTGCAAATAAAGAAAAAAAGTGCAATCTGTGCAAAATAACACAAGTTGGTGAGGGACTTAAAACACATTAAATGCATTTATTATTAGTGCAGACACAAGGTAATGGGTTCAGTAAATTTCTTTAAACCCAAAATTCTGCAAACTGGAAAAAACCTAATCAGAAAATGTATGAACAAACATTCTTGGTAGCCACCTTCCAGGTGTTTAGTGGGTCTTATAAACCCTATTGCTCATTGCCTACTTATGAACCTTAACTGGGGTTAGACTCAATTGGTCGAGTAGTAGAGAGTAGAGAAGAGTAGTACAGTACGTAAACTCTGATAAAACATGCATTATTAAATTTCACACAAACAGTAAAAGAACCACCCCCCACCCCCACCCCACGCACGCACGCACGCACACACATATATAGAATAAATGGCAAAACAGTATTAGTACAGTGCAAAAATAGAAAATGTAACTAAAGGCAAAACAAAAATATAGAAATATAGTGCAAAATAGAAATATAGAGTTTAAATGTTTGAGGTGCGAAAAACTGTGTTTATAGCTGCGAAGCGCTTGTGACTCCTGTTCTTGGTCTGCCATTCAGTGAGCGACAAAGACGGCTTCATGTTTCCAAAGCGTCTTTGGTAATTCCTACAAACAAGTAAACGTTCTCAGCAGACTGGCACAAGCTAGAGCAAGAGTGCATTTCAGTAAAACCACCTGAGCGCAGTAATAGCACAGGACGCTGTACCTTTTAGTGAGGTCCATTGGATTCTGCCACTGACTGCCATCTGCTCCTGCTCTCCCATCAGCCACATGCGACATTAGTTTGTGGAGCTCAGTTACAGGGCCTTAATAGGATATACAGTAAAGCTTCATAAGTTGGATGTGTACAGATACAGAAAGCATAACTGGCCAACGCGTCGCTAAAAAGGCCGGGGAATTATACCTTCCCCTGCATGTCGACTCCCCTCCACCATGTGTCTCTTGACAGACTGAACATACTCCATCTTTTTTGATTGCCAGGTCGCCTCACTGTCAAAGATTACCGGCCTAGAAAATCCACATACAGAGTTAACCATCTCCACCACAACACACAGAAAGGCACGGGGCTAAGTTGTTACAAACCCAATTCTGAAAATATTTAGACAGTATGGAAAATGCTAAGAAAAACGAACCCTCAACATGTTTTATCTTGTGAATTTAATTGATAGGTTAAAATAGACAATACACACGCCAAAAAATGTGGTAGAGTCATCACATTTCCTTAAATGTATGGGCACTGAAGACACTTGTTGGAAGTTTAGCAAGTACAATTGCACCCCCCTTTAATACACTATTTCCGTCTTCAAGCGCACAATTGTACAGGGCCTTCTTGCCATATGTTGTGTTTCATGATGAACCACAAACAGGTCAGGAGGACTGCAGATAAGTAAATCTAGCACCCTCACACTAAATTCTAGCACCTATTGCTTACGCAGTCAATGCCATTTGCATTGCCCTACTGTAAAATGCAGGCATGTCCCTGGAAAATACCACATCTGGATTGCAGCATATGTTGCTCCAAAATGTGTATATACTCTTGCATTTATGATCGATGCACTCACGAATGTGTAATTTCTTGTTCACATGGAACATGGTAGACAGCAAACCGCTACTGTAGATGGCAAAAACACTTTCTGGACGGCACGGCATAAAAGTCCAACGGAATGGCAGTTGTTATGGCAATGTCGCATAGTTTACAAATAATTTAATAAAAATCTAGTACGGTAGCAACTGTTTAATGTAATTATTTTTGTTTTGTATCTAGTATTCTAGTGTTGCAGCGAAAGTATTACCTTCTCCTTATTGATGTTTTCTTCAGTGCTGGGGAGCTACGAACATCTGGTTGTAAATGCCGTCGCGGAGGACGGCAAAAAGTTATCAATAAAATAAAATAGAAAGTAAAATATTTTTACTTTCAACGGCAGGCCATTTGCCGTTGCTGTGCCCAAAAGTGACTTCCAGCCATCAGTGTAGGACAAAATTATGAGCGTGTCTCAAGAATTACAAAAAATATGCAACATTAATGTATGCATGCACAGTATGACAATCTGACGGGTAGGATAGAATTGTCAGAACACCAGCCCTGCTCTCGTCCGCTAACATGATATCCGGTTTGAAGTCTGCCGTGTTCCATGTGAACGCAGCATGTTACCCATGCCATCAAAACTACATACCACATTGACCAGTATGGAAGCTGGCTTTTGGACCCGACGCTGATCAAAGTTTAGTGCTTTTCTTCTTTAGCCTGAAGAACAGTGCTGTTTTTTTTCCCCCAAAACAAATTGCTATGTTGACTTTGTCTCATCTGAGATGGACAATGGCACAATGGAAGGGTCCAAGAAGTAAACACTAAATTAGGTTTTGGAAAAAAACAGCAGTAATGTTCAAGCCATGCGGAATAGCACTAGAAAAACCATCAGCAGGTCCAAAAGCCAGCCTCTATAAGGTCAAATCTTGATTCATTTTCATTCTTTGTGTTTCACCTAATGTAAACATCTTGTACAAACATGTCAGATACATAAGATGTTACAAGTTTTCAAAATGAGTATGGCAATCACTATACAAATACAGAACAGCTCATAAATTTTTGACGTGGTCAAACCCCTCCCTCAACAGGGGATGTTCACTACCTTTGTGTCAGACGAGCTTTTGAACCAAAGTTCTGAGGATGGCTTTGCTTTATCAGGTTGTGCACTGGTTGAGGGGGCTCTTTTGACGTAGTGCCAACAGATGGCAGTACCACCACAGTAGACTTTACCTAGACACAACAGACTTTGTGCAGTAGAACCTAGAACATGGTACATTGGAAGACTCATGACAGTAACTTATAAAGCTGAAGTCACCAAAAATATGTTTTGTAGTCAACGGCAAGAATACTATTATTTTTAGATACCGTTTGCATCCTTTACTATCAAAAAGACGCATTTATGTCAAAAATCTTTTATATTTATCTGTCTGGAACCGCAGAAAATATTATACTTAGCCTATCAATCAATTATAGTTAGCCCATCGACATAGACCTTGCCAGTCGTACATCATTATGCCCATATAAGGACTTCTGGATCTAAGCGTTTCCCCATGAGAAAAATTAATGGCGTTTTCTTCCCTACCACGGTCTGTGATTAACTCATATGTTGCAAACTTACCCGTTTTGTCAAAGACACCACTGGAAACTACTGGTGTTTCTACATTTAGAGACCGCTAAGTAGTCAAAGTAAGCATTTTATTGCTCAGGGCATATAAAATGCGTCACCAGCATCACTCGAGGGGCTGTGATGTTACCATAGCAACTTACATTAGTAAGAGTGCAGCTGTCCGTATTAGTTTACAGTGTTTGCTTCCTTTTTCAAGGATGATCAAAAGAGTTTATCAAGGGAGGAGAATCATCTTAAATCTGTGCATGTAGAGCAGTTCATCTCAAGTCGAGGCCTGGTTGTTAGGGCCAGCAATGAGAAGGGAAAGGTGGTATCGCGTGTTGGTGTCAGGCTGTCAGCTACGATAGCTAACAAGTAACACATACAGTCCCTTCAGTTAATTTAGCAATATTAGCACTAATAATCCTAATACTCTTCACTTTGTCAGTCCAGCAAGGTGTCAACAATGTTATGTAATAGCACACGCCCACACACGGTCTCACCATGATTCATATTCACGATGACCTTGCAGTCAGAAACGAGAAGGTACAAATTAAATGGAGGCCACCAGCTCGCACCCGCTTATTTAAACCTTTCGAGCTGTGACGTATGTAATCTGCGTCGGTAGTTTACTTTTTACTTTTGCAGTTAGCAAACAGCATATAACTTGAAAACGGAGACCTCAACATATCTGAAATGTATGCCAAAAGATAATTGTTTTAGCAGTGAATAAACCGGGAGCATGGCATAACTCAAAACGAAACAATAAGAAAAATGCATTCTGCGATCCTATTAATTTCAATTTTAGACTCGGAAGTGCTCCCGTGGTGACACGACTGGCGAGGTCTATTACTGATACTAAATGGGAATTCATATGTTTTTCCAGGGTGGAGGATTGATTTTGAACTAGGGGAACAGTGAAATGTTAGGGGGGTGCAGGGGCATTCCACCCCAGGAAGCTTTTTATAAAATAAAATCACTTAGATGCCAATTTCTAGTGACTTGAAAACAGGATATAAAAAATAATAACCTACCCAGCTTGCAGGGGTGCAAACTCATCACTAGTGAAAAAGGTGACAAACTAAAACAGCGGTCCGGGGTTATGCCCCCCAGGAAAAATAGCTTTGAAATGTGGATTTACAGCTGATTATAGCATTATATTAGGGAAAAAAAAACTCACCTTGGAATGAATCAACAAAAGTAATGTTAAGGGGGACATCAAATGCTAACAATAAATGATCAGATTGACGTAGGTAACTGAAGGCTACATGGACTGGTCAAATGTGTTGCTAACCTAGCTATAATGGGCAAAACTATAGCACCTTTCATAATGGCAACTCAAAGTGCTTCAGGGCTTAAAGCAAGTTCAATTTCTTATCTTGAAATATTTTCAGGGATTACAAGAGAAACTGAATTCACGAAATATGGATACACACGCTCGAGCACATGCGTTGTAGGCTTCAGTTAAGTTTCTGTAACATAGTGCCAATTCACAAAAGATAATCGATGCCTGAAAGTAGTAAATAGTTACAGTAGATAACTAAAAAGCAGCTAAACATAATTTTTTATTTGTGGCATGAAATTGTCTATCCAGCAGCTGCGCAGTTTAGCCATCAGTACTCTGCACGAGAGTACTGTTACCTAGATACGAGCGACGTGATGACGCAAGGTGAGCAAAACAAAAATATATCCACAGGGTGAAGTCAATTCACAGAACAGAAAATGTTTCACGCTTACTCAGATACGATGAATATTATTGCAGATCTACACAATTTGCGTGAATTACATATTGAAGTTAAAACGGCGAATTTGGCCGAAAGGTGACAAGTTTGCAACCCCTCAAGATTTTGAAGTGACTAGATCCATTTGGACACTGAAATCATAAAACATAGGCTAAATATACTTTGAGATTATGGGGGGGGGGGGGTCACAATTCAAACAGGATCCAAAAATAATTGTATTCTCGCAGTTGACTACCGTACATATTTCTTTCCAAACTAAGGTCCCATAATGGGGAAGTGATTTCGGCTCTCTATTACAAATGTACACGCTGTGAAACTACTTACCTGTACTTGTATAGGCAAGGTAGTTTCATAGCTGGTATCAAAAGTGGACTCTCCCTTAACTGTGGCTTGGCAGGCCTGCATAGAAGGAAGCACACTTCCTACTAACTGGCCAACTTTCTCAGTACCTTCACTGGGCCTAACTGTGTCACTGTGGCACACAGTGGACTCTAATATTGGCATGCCAATAGACCAAACTTCCTCAGCGTCACCAGCTAAAGAGCCAGCCTCGTTGTTTACCGGACACATTGGTACACCATTTAAATGAGTGTCAACATCTTGGTCAGTAAAGCCAGGCTCGGTGGTGCACTGTGTTTCATCTTGTAGCACTTCTCCCTTCGTTCTGGTAATGACGTTAGCTGTGCACTGGACCACATCAGATTCAGCTTTAGATTGGTTGCTTTCATGTTTCACGGCCTCTCCTTGATAAGCAACACCATTAGCTGCCTCACAACCTGCTTGTTTTTCTGACACATCTCCTGGCAAGTCCCCATTTCTAGCAATCTCCCTCATATATTGTCCTGGTACTGGACTTTTAACTTCAACTGAGTTGAGAGGCCAGTTGTTCCGTGGACACATGCATCTTTTTTTTATTCCTTTGTGTTGTACAGCGTAGCAGTTGATAGGGCTCAGACACAAAATGTTGTCCACATCGAAATCGAAGACAAGGCCACTGTTTAGTTGAACTCTCTCAGACAAGGAGTATGAGCCAACACTGTTTGGCACAGTCTTATCACTCCCATGACTATCTGAACCCCTCAAGGACAAATCTTCCACACACTTCAGATCTATCTGAGGTTTCTCAATATCATCAGAGTCAAAGTCATTTAGGCTACTACTGGTTTCCAGGCCATCTAATAAAGAATCATGAGGGGTGTCGACTGAGTTGCTTGTGAGGCCTGGGAAAACAGTGCTTGGACTGTAGGGCTTTTTTGCTGGTGTCTCAAATGTGTCATCAAAAAGAGAATCTTCTGCTCCCCGCTTTTTAAAAAATGTGTTGTTTACAACCTCAAATTTCATGTTGCGAAACAAAGATGGCTGTAGGTTTGCTTTATCAGAGTCACATACTATTATTTTCGAATATACTGAGAGAGGATTTAAGTGTCCAATAGCCACATCATCAGAATGAGACTTAGAAACAGATAGCTTACTAAACACAGTCTTCTTGGGCTGGTTGGCTTTCTTCATATTTTCTGAAAAGTAATGAAAGAGTAATGAAACCATTAAAAATAAAATATTTTTAACTGAAAGTATATGCTTTTGCTCCCTCTAGCGGGGAAAATACCGTACATGTTTACATACATAGCCCACTACTAGCCATCGTCACAGGAAAAACTCAAGTTTTGTGGAGGGATTTCTTATTTAACAGGTTAATACCGATGTAAGGAATATAGGCTTACCGTACATGTACCGTACCATATACAGTATGGAATGGCAATTAATTATGCTTTTTAGGATAGGGTACGCTAGTAGGTACTGGTACCGTATTTGTTAACGTTTTTCTAACGTTTGACATGATCATTTTCAGTTACTAGTACTTTTGCAACTAATTAGAATTTTCATTTAAAATAATCCACATTTCGTTTTCAAAATAACAGACCATATGAAATCAATTAAGTTAACAACGGTACCGGTAAAGTAAAGTCAGATTTGATGCGCTCCACATTTGTTTGCCATTTAAGATGGCGTTTTATTAACTTTGCATAGGCCTACCGGTAACGTACCGTACTTTACTAAACTGTAGGCTACACGACAGCTGTTTTAAAGACAAACCTAATGTATGATGGTTTTTACCATGAGGTATATCGACATCCATAATGATAACCCATGCTATTTCGTATACGTTAAGTAAAATTAAGATATAAGTTGGGGATCTTACCGCCTTTTTCCAAACACAGCTATTGCAAGCGGGGTCGCGCACAGGTGTTTGAAAAACTAACAACATCCCTTCTAAATGCAGTGCGCACTCTCGTTAAAGGGGTTTTTGTACATATTTGTTTTATGACCATACAGAAATTAATAGGCCTAGTTATAATATGAATATGCATAAAAGCCTAACATTTACTCTAAAATACTTTTATTCCTGTTAAAGGCAGGTAATTCTAGCCTATGGCATTGTCTTAGATTTTGGTGATCATGATTTACAGGACTAAAATTACATTTTATTCCAAATTTTAATTTGCAGGGTAGCAAAACATTTCCCCATTTACAAATTAAAAAAATAAAATGTGGATATCGTTAAAAAAATCTTAGCGCAGCCACGAAGCTATAAAGTCTAGGAAACGAATAAGGAAACTAACACATCGCCTATTTTTCGCTTATTTGCTGGTGCACTCAGCATACCGTTCAAAATGTCCCATATGCTATCTATGATTATCCTATGTAATAAATTATGAATAATACAAAATAAAGCATTAGCTATATATTTGTCTTGAGATAACGGTTTAACAACACCTGCAGATTAGTGGGTGCGTCAGTTGTACAGAAACTTCCGCTCAGCAGCTGAGCGCATGGGGCATAACCTTATTATATATAGTTATATGGGCATAACCATAACAGTAAACGGAAAATGAAAATATTTGCGTAAGCTACGTTGTCTCAATATGGTTGGTTGATAATATCATTTAGCATACTATATATTCTTGTTTTAATCTTGCCACATTGTTTTATCATCACGACGTTTGGGCTATATAGGATCAGGAATAATCTTGTATGTAGATCCAGGTTATTATGTCCCTAAAATGAGCTTTTTATCTCTGCAGCGGGCTCTGTTTCCTGGTCGGCTTTTGCACGTTTGCCAGTGCATATGCAGCAAGCCCACACTCACAGGCTACTCGGTAGGCTACTTGGTAGGCTACTGAAAATCGACTTGACACCTGCATAGAAGACTATAGAGATTGAATGCAACAGCAAGTTAGGTCACAGCCATGCCCAAGAGACTGCACCTCACATACAGACTAGGCTAAGGCCACAACAATAACTCAAGGCAAGCCGACGCGCAAACTAGGGTAATATATATTGGCGTCCCGACGCGCAAGAGTTCAACCCAGGTTCAACCACTTGACTTTTGTGGCAACACGAGCAGCGCGAGGTGGGGATGCGGCAGCATAGCCTGTTGTGACAACGAAGGATACATTGATTGCAGCTTTGTTCTAAATACAGGATAATATCCCGTTTCTATAAAAAAAATAGATATGCTTCATTAACGGTATCTAGGCTGGAACAGATACGAAATAATATAGTATTACCTGCTAGCTAGCTATATTTCGAGCTGCCTTTCCTGCTGTCAGCAGAATTTATCTCCTAATGAAACCCATCCCCTTCTGCCTCTTCTGCAAAACGAATAAAACATTTTCTGTTTTGTGCTCATGTTTTAGCGTTTAACTGTACGAGCCTAACATGCATGTGTTTGGAAAGCCTCAGACCTGCAAAGACGTGGTTAAATATGTAAAGGTCACCTTTTATTTGTCATCATAGACCAATTTGTAGTTTCTCTGCTACTAAATACATTTCTGGTGAATATCAGTATTTGAACTAATAAAGACATCACGAATACAGTTTAATTTTGGAATATACAAAATATAACACTTATTTTGTTGATGAGGCTCAAGTAAATTACTCCATTAAATTATTTTCAAACATTAACAAAATGTCATATAACACTGGGACCCATTCCTATAAAAAGGTAAACTATTTAAAAAAATGCAACAATATAATTTAACATACAGTGTGATATATATATATATATATATATAGCGCCTGACTGGTGAATGTAAGTTCAGGTGAAATGTGTGCTTTAGATGACATGTGAGAGTGAGAAAATAGAATTTGTATTAGTAATGATAAAAGATTGTCATATAGCCTTCACAGAAATCGCTAGACCCCACAGTTATTTTACACCTTTTAGACTAACTGAAAGAAATAGCCAATAGTAACATATAGTAACTAAATGTACTCATTCATTCAGCTAGTGGCTTTGCAACCTTTAGCAATGTACCTCTTCAATCCAGTTATAATTTATAAATATAACTGACAGCACCCATGTCTGACCTTTACATCTCCAAACTCAAATAATACACAGCAGCTCCTCCCCATACTTGTTAATACACACACACACACAAACACAAACACACAGTGGGTAAACATTATGAAACTAAACACACTGACTGTAACAAACATCAAATGTCTGCATCTTTATAGAAAAGGGGAAATTACTTCGTATTGCTTTGGTCTGTTCTGTGAGCAACCAGCTCATGATGGCATTCCACCGATCATGAGGGCGGCTGTAGCATCCAGAAACACCAGATGGCGCCACTGAATTTGGCAGCAAAGACAGGATATGAAAGCCCCCTATGGTGTCATTAGTGTCCCTTTTGAACTATCCTCTGCAGTTTGCACGGCAACTTTTCCACTGTCTCTCTCTCACATATTCCCCTTTTCTTTTTTGCCTCTTCTTGACAGCGGCAAAGAGCTCGCCTCAGAACGCAAACTCGTCCTTTTGCTCGGAGTCTGTGTCCACTTGGTGCCATTTACCTGGGGACAGGCACTCTTCAGTGTTTAAATCCTGGGGACTTAACCCAATGTCCAGGACCTGGGGGTTAGTGCGAGACTCAGCGAGTCTAAGAGTGAGACAGAGACAAAGTGAGAGAAAGTGAATTTACCACAACATATAACTATACAAATCCCTTACCAAAAGCAATCATACATACATACATACATACAGTACATGTATGAGAAATGATATGAGCAACTCTGTTCTACACACAGTGAGATATTGCCTGGACAGAAATGTAGTCCAGTATTCCACTTCCACCTGTGGTGACCACAGGAAGGAAAAACAATGCATCTGATGATGGTAACAAAATGCATCACTAATTAACCAAGACCATGCGCCTGCCCTGACAAAGAACACACACGATAGGACCAACGCAAACGCACCCCCGTCCATCAATGATGCTCATGAACAATGCTCACCATGTTACCTTTTCCCCAGTGATGAGAGTTCAAGGCTGACAATTGTATGGAAAATTGGGTACATATGTATGGATTTTTAATATAGTTTGTGATGTGATAACAGACACACTGGAAGAATACATCAAGTTATATGGCAGGTCTACATATGTAATTCTAATGGGTACATTCAACATGGTTCGTCTGAACCGTGCTAATGATGTATGGCCACATTAAAACATGACACTACACACTTTCTAATTTAATTGGATCAACACTGACAGACAGATGAGCTTGATGTGAATGGCAGGGTGTCTACAGCAGGGTGGGATGGGGGTCACTAGACTCACTGAATGATTGTGTTACCTGAGTACGATTCAAAGCTATCCAGACTGCGGCTGAGGGTGCAAAGGAAACATCACAAGTCAGGCAGGGGTTGGCAGGAACACATTTGAGTGGATCGTAAACGTAACACACATACACACCTAATTGTGTGGGCTATAGTGTACCTGCGGCAAGTGTAGTTTGTATATCATACAGTTTATTCCAGTTTTTTTCCTATTGAGCCACATGCTAACCCTGTCACTTCAGGATGCAAACTTTCCTTTTATTAAAGTGCTGAATACAGACCTTAAAATCTGTATATTACCTTTGTATACATAAAATAGTTTATGGCCAACAGATGGCAGTGTTGTCTCTCCAATAGTTCTACAGAGTTGAAGAAGAGCACTATACAGCAGAAGATGAAGCTTAAGCAAACATTATAAAAGAACCACACAATTTAAAAGTAATGGGATACACCTGTAATAAGTTGTGAATAATTGTCAGGCCCGGGCCCTACTTTACACCAACGATTGAATGGGTGGCGCATGCATACATGCAAATAACATGTATACGCATGCATGCAAACACACGTATGTATGTATGTATGTATGTATGTATGTATGCATGCATGCATGCATCCTATAAAGATGACATTGTGTGAGATTTAAATACCCTGACGTAATTCCGTAATACCCTCACTGTCTAAGCTATACACTTAGCGCACACCAAGATCTGCACCTCGACTAGTTGTCAACGTATGACTTTGACGCCTTCCTACATTTTTTGTTCCTATTAAAATGGGAATCTACGTCGATATAGAGTACATCCCCGCTTGGGTTGGGAACTTAATCGTTAATCACAGAGTGATAAATTAATGGTGTAATGGTGCAATTACAGTGTGTGCCCACAATCATCTGATAACGTGACTAGAATGGCCTCTAAAGCACTTGATTACAGACTGCACAGCACAGTCTCCTATTACTAAATAAAAAAAAAGAGAGAAAGGACCACAGAGAGGGGGTGGGGGGGGGGGGGGGGGTAGAAAGTAGACCTGGGGGAAATGAGTGAACCAATAAAAAAAGGTTTGAATGAGACTTCACAGTTGGGTTTAAACCGTTAATAGTTTGCTATTGCAACAGGAGGCCATGCTACAGTACAGAGCGGGGAGCATTAATCACAGTGTCTCGAGCTGGAGTTGGATTCGTTTTCTGGTTAGCTTGAGAGACTCAGTGAGCACAGCGAATACAACTGGGCTGTGGAGCTGTTAACGTTGAGAGTTAGGACTTTATTTACTGCTCTCCCATTTCTTTCAACTTTATACATTTATCTCACTTTCCTTCACACAGCTCTCTTCTGTGAGTCAGCTAAACACACTGATGTGTGTTAGCTGGACGTTTGTAATGACAGACGACGTAAAGATATTCTCCCCTGTGAAAGCGGCGTGTGGTACACGGGAAAGTGGTACACGGGGCTGGTGGAAGCAGCATGACTCAGGGTGGGTGTCAGCCGTGCCGGGGCCTGTAAACCGAGCCAGACTCCTGCCTGTGGGAGAGCACTGCGGTGAGGCAAGCGGGGCGGGAGTGGCAGCGTTTACTGTGAGAGCACAGCAGTTCGAACCAGGGACGGCTATTTCCAGAAAACAGTGCCGGTGGCTCGAGTAAAGCCAGACTCCATGCTTACCTTGAAAACGCCTCGTCCAGACCGTCCTCCAGCTCCTGACAGGCAGAAACACACAGCACGTGTTACGGTGGAGACCAGGTGGAAGATAAGTTGTGTGTGTTCAAGAACATCATGCTCATCCACATGCGCAGCTGTGCTGCTTATACACCTGCATTCCAGGATCTGTGTTGGACCCGCACACACACTTCTCTCAAAAGACACAACCTCTCCTGTGTGGCGTATCTGATAAGACCGTTCAATGTAGCATTGTCTAACACGCAATAGAAATATAATAAAAACAACAGGCAGCATGGGTCACGCCACCCAAAAAACCTCATCAAGACCCACAGCTGGTTACGGCTGAAACTCCTCGACATTCCCCACTCTCAGCTTACCCATACGATATTGTTGTTCTCTGTCGCATGGTTGTCCGCCATAAATGCGTCTGGCTCACTCTCCATTGGCCCTTGGTGGACCAGCGCTGCATTTGCCCCTTCTGCCAGATCTAGAAGTTTGGCTGTGGCCACCTCTGTAACACACAGCAAGCAAGCATGAAGCATGAGCCAGTACAAAACACGTAATGGCAGGAAACTAAGATGTGGCAAGACACTCAAAATTATGAATACATGTTCCACTGAACCAGTTTGCGGGATATTACAATAACCAGGCAGGCATGCAACAATAAACACACAGTTAACTGAAAAAGCTGCGATGACATTCATTAGAGACAAACTGTATCATCAGTAGCCATGTGTCACTGAATGATAAGCGGTTATGCAATAACCCCCTGGCTCGTGCATCTGATCGCAGAGATAGTGGTGCATAATTTGATAATTTGATAACGGCCACATCGTTTGTATTGCGTGTGTGTGTGTTATCTTTTAAGCATGCATGTTGTGAGTGTGTGTGTGGACACCCTAATGTTAAGAGATTCCTTAGTTGGGACGGTGGGACCAAATTGTTCTTTGAGACGCCACCCCCTTCTCTATTAAAGCCCTTCATTATCCTCACTTGCCTGTTGCCCAGTTAACATGGCTTGCATGAGAGAAACTCATAAAAAGGACCACGTCAGCTTGCATACACAGTCAGACGCTTTATACAATCTCGACAGTCAATCGAGGCTCAATGACATTTGCAGCATTTCCCGTCTCACTAAGGAGGCAATTATCTGAGAGACTGGTCATCCGATACGACCATACTGGAGAAAGGCGGGGTCAAGGGTCATCTGGTGGTAATGTTATCTATGCAAGTCAATGGCACTCAGCTGGGTGTTTTGGGGAGCTCAGTGCCTGTCCGGGAAAGCAGATCAGCATAGAGTGGTGCATGACCCTGGCCTTGAAGGAACTAAATCTGCTGTGGTACCACTGCAGCACACATCTGAGGCCACAAAAAGATGGAGATGCAAAATGTTGTGCACATGCAGATGCACGCCGGATAATATGACAGACAGACCGGAAGGGGAGAGTTGACTGTATCATATCTCATGAATAACGCTGAATCATCTTAGACATACATCCCTCACACTCATTAAAAAAAACGCGGAGTGGCCGTGCTTTCACTGCACTCAATAGAATGCACTGATAATTTTCCTTTTATTTAGACTGGCTTTTGGTTAGTTTTTTTTTTAGGTCTAGATAAAATGAAAATACATTCTGCCATAGTTAGCTAGGTAGTTAGATAACTATTCTTTAATCACCTCTATTAGGTCAGTAATGCAAAGCCTTTAGCAAAAGGGTCAACCCAGTTCAAAAAGCCCAAAAGTATCCAAAGCTACATTACCAGTAGTGTACACAATTACGCAATTTAACTGGACGAAAATTCCAGTTGACCCTTGGGGCAAAACCTACAAAGCTTTTCTATTACCACCATCTGTTTGTTGAAATCTCATAATTCCTCCAGGAACCAACCATTAACCCTAGAATAGCATTCATATTGAGATGAAGAAATCCCAGCCTTGCTACATGCCCCATGAGTTCAGCTAAAAAGATAGATATTTTTTCAACCAATCACATGTCATAACCTCCATTTCCCAGTACAATGGTGAAAAGTTATAGATATGCGCTAGTAAGAAGTAAGACCAATTGGAAAGGGAGACTGCGCAGCATGTTATCTGAATGACTCCTATCCTAATGTTGTATAATCCTGCAATATGAGGAATCCATCTAAAGAGGAACATCTGAGTGAGAGAAAGCAGCAATGATGTAATCAAATCCACGACTTACCGGATGCCAGTGTAATGACAAAAATATGGACGGATGATGTGATCTGGACTTTTATGTTCTTGCAAGATGTAACGTCTGCATTTTGAATAAGATGTAAGTGGTAAATGCTCTTTTTGTATTGCCCCGTCAGGCCCCGATCCCACAGGACGCACTATACAGTGAGAAGTGTCTTTTTCCCCAATTGTTTTCTATTGGCAGGCGTTTTGCATGCTGCGCCTTGCGTTTTTGGAGTTGAAAAGTATTCAACTCTGAGCAGAAAAGTGCCCGATGTCATCTGCGTTATCCAATCCAATGGCCTGAGAAGCGGGCAAGTTTACCGTTACGAGGACACTGCATTCACAGAGTAGAGGCTGTCGCTTGATACCAGGTGTATAGTAGCGAAAATGTAAACATACTTTTGATAACGTCTAAAACTGCTTCAATAAAACAATATTAGTGTTAGAGATTCGCTGGGGGGAAGAAAAAAAAAGTTTCATGCTTGTGAAGTTAGAAAACTATCATTGTTTTAGCAGGGATAGCTAGCTGGCTACTATGCCAGTTCTACACACACACACACAACTCAGCATCAGATTGTTTTCGTTTAAAAATAAAAAAAATAAAATATACGTGTCGAACTGCTTTTTTTTTTTGCAGAGTAGGCTGCTACAAAAGGCACTGCAATGCGCCTTGCGTTTTGGAAGCTGAAAGGCGCGGCCTGTGGCTCGAGGCCTTAGAAGTCAAAGTAATCAAACCTACTTAAAACAGAAGCATGAATAGGCCTTTCTTAGTCATGTTTTGACATAAAACTTTTAAAGTTATAGAGATATATTCTCGAGATGATAAAAGGTGCATTTGAAATCATCAAATAAAACACACTGGTTTTTGCTGGACCGTGTGCAGTATTACCAGTCAATATGAGCACATGCTGCTTATTGACTGACTGACATTGTTAAAAGCTAATGCTCTACATTCTAGAGTAGGTAGAGGTAATGCATCATGTAGACAGTAGGTGGCAGTAATTCACCAATAACATTGGATCCCAATTTCTGTGGAGTTCCCTGGCAGAATCTGGTAGTTTAGCATGCCAGGTTAAACTAGTAGTTTAGCATGCAAGTAATTCAGCATGTGTTGGCTCATGCCTGTGGCCGGCTGACCTAGGCTTGCCTAGTTTTTACTTGTTAAATTATCCTTTGCTGTAAGCGCTGTAGGGTGCACGTGAGCAACAACCCTAGTATATCTTTATTGCTACTGAATAGATCTATTAGGTGAGAAAGCTAAGTATATGTGAGTGTCATCAGTATAACTGATCGGCTCTTGTTGCACTGTACGGCCAAGTGGGAGCATATACTGTAGAGTCGATCATTACCGTCATCACCCCAAAAATAACTGTCAAATGTCCTGTGAACAGCACAGGTATTTGCAGCTCATTTGCATAATGACAGATTTCTTCAAAACAAAAAGTGTAGAGAAATCACAAACAAGTCTAATTTGTGGACATGCGTCACTAAAGTGAGACAACATAGGATATGTGGCTCAGTGGTATTCCTCCTCGAGGTTCTCGTCACTGTGACAGAGGGCAGAGGAAGGGGGCTCAAGAGAGATGTGTTGAGTGGCAACAGTGACTCACCTCCTACACTGGCAGAGCTTTCTGACTGGGAGCTGCTGGCTACTTCACCATCTGAGCCAGACTTTACTCTCTTCTCTTTTTCTGCATGGGAAAGAAGAGGTTATAGTGAAATACAGTGAACAACAAAGCTCTTTAACTTTTTCCATAGGTTTTTAACATATTAAATGTCAAATTGTCCATACATGCGTGTGTGCCATTTCTCTGGCAGCTTGGGCTAGAGCAGGGGTAGGGAACCCTGGTCCTGGAGAGCCGCTGCCCTGCATGTTTTAGATGTATCCCAGCTCCAACGCACCTGATTCACATGAACGGGTCGTTATCAGGCTTCTAACGACCCACTAAGTTGAATCAGGTGTGTTGGAGCAGGGATACATCTAAAACA